>ANSM01004516.1:0-14458 GCA_000347735.1 Cercospora canescens BHU | reverse complement strand
TCGGCGCGGATTCGGGAAAAATATAAGGGGGGTCGAAATCGGGAAGAAGGTATACTCCGGAACCGCGGTTCGGGAGGAGTACTAATAAGTAACCGCGGTTCGGGAGGAGTACCTATTAGTAACTTGTATAATTATAATAAAGGGTCCTGGAGGGCAATTTTAGAGGTATAGTCTTAGCCGTATCTAGCGGCTCTAGTATATAGGAGTACGTTAGAAGGAAATATAATAAAGGTAACCTATGTTTCTTTAAGACTCGTATTAGATAGACAGAGTGTTTATATTGCTGCCGACTTCTAGTCTATCCGAGTATACGTACGTAGAACTAACGTACTTAGCTATATATATACGAGACGACGCTAATTTCTTAACGCCCGAATTTTAGTATAATACGCTAGACGCCCCCTCGATATGCCGGACATATAAGTATAGGCTCGGTAGCCTTAACGTAGCGATATAATGCTACGTTCTAAGAGGAAGGTATTAGCTATATGTGTTTTTATACTTATATATAGGCGGGCTGCTTAAGCTATATTATATAGAATATAATAATATACCGCTATATCGAGGCAAAACGAGTCTGCTATAACTAGACAGTTTTCGTTCTCTAGGAACCAAACTGTGCCGCTTATATAAGCTATTCGGTAGGAGAATACGAGGTATTTTATAACGGAAAAGGATATTAGCTTACTGTTGCCTATAGTTAGATACTTACCCTCGGAGTATACGTTAGTAGTTCTTACTAGTTCTTAGTACTCTATACGAGTAATTAACGTAAGAGATTAATAAGTTAGAAAGAGGAAAATCGCAGCGATGCGAAAGCGAAGAATTTAGCTACGACGAGAGCTGCCGGTTCGGAGTACGAACCCTCGGCGCTATAGTACGTATCTCCCTAAGAGCCTACTATACTATCGAATACTTCCCTTACCCTATAAGCACGGCGAAGAATAAAGCTAGGCTAGAGAAGCCTACCGGACAGAAGTTAGTAGAGAGAGAACTACTACCTATCTATGCCTACTAGGCTATATAGGTAATAGTCGGCGAGTAGAGTTAATATTAAGGGATAAAGTAGGGCCGGCGCGGGCCCTTAGGGTCAGGAAGGCGTCGGCCGGCAGCTAAGCTATTATTTCCGGGAATAGCCGTACCTTATATAGCTATAATAGTATAGGATATAACTAACTAAACTAATTATAACACTTAGACGCTTCTTCGATAATTTATTATACTTAGAACACGCGATTTATATGCCTATATATTACCTTAACGAGCTACTAGAGAGCTATAGAATTATACGCTAAATATAAATTCCTTCGACGAATAGGACCGTGCCGACTACTATCTACGGAAGCTACTTACGTCGCCTCCTTAATATAAGAGGGTTATATTTCGCTAGGATTAATCTGGTCCCTAAAGCAATAGGAAAAGCAAAGAGGTAGTAAGACACGTCTAAATAGTATAAGATCGGCTAGATAGGCAACTATAGAAGGACTATAACGGCTTATATATCTCTAGGTATCGTTAAGGCGATCGGAGGCAGCACAACCGGCTGAATTAGGCTCCTTAATAATAGGAATATTCTGAAATATCTAATTATAAAAGGCGAGAGTGTTAAGGAATTTATAGTCGAAGCTACGATCTATAAAGCGCTAAGCAAGCACCCTCGTATAATCGGATACCTTAGCTAGACAAGATATAGCATTAAGCTCGAGCGCGGGTCTAGATTAACAGAGTACCTCGACGAACGCAAGGATCTCTTATTAAAGCTATAGTAAGTATAACAATCCGCGGAGGGGTTACGCTACCTATACTTACGCGGAGTACTCTACTACGACCTTTACCTAGACAACTTACTATTAGATAAGAAGAAGAACATTAAGATCTATAACTTTTAAGGCAAGATAGAGAAATTTAACGGAACTGTATTAGAGCGAGTACGATAATGCCTTCTATAGCCTAATTATGTTCCCTCGATCTAATCCGACATCTTTGCGCTCCGAAGCACAATACTCCGAATTATAACAGGCCGTAATCCGTACCGAGACCTCCCCGATAAAGAAATTATAGCGAGGTATAAGCAGCTTGTGTTCCTAGCGACCGATTTTTTTGCGGGACACAAGTGCGCAGATGCTAGTAACAAAACTGTTCCTACGTCGATAAGGTTATTAGCGAACTAGCCGGCATACGGCTTAATTAGACGTAACTTACATTTCTAGCATTTCGGATCTGCCGTTGCCCGACGAACATCTCTCTTTCTCGTAGAGCCCGAGGTTAACCTTATCTAATTTCTGTATTTAGCGGCGTATAGGACGAAGGACTCCGTATTACGCGAATGTCTACATAAGTACACGATCTTGTTCGTGATAACGCTGCACATCTCTACGTTTGAAAATGCTGAGCGCGTCTACGAGGTCAGCTAAGAAGGGGAATAGTCCGTTGTAAATTGTTGTGAAAGGGGGTTTTGGTTGACAGAGGGAGGTAACCTAATCAACCTCTAAGTTGGACCCCTAGGAAAGCTGTTATTAGTTCATAGGAGATGCTGAATAATGTGCTCCTTTACTAAACCTGCTTTAATGCGCATCCGCACGTGCACTAACATTAGCAGTCGCACCCTGGTATCGACATTGCCGACAGCAAAGGGAAGCGATTTGTGAAATGCACCTCTTATTTGTGCCCACGTTGCCGACCCTGTCTGAAGGGTAGCTTTGTGGATGCACGTGTCGCTCCCCGGGCATCTTAGTTGGGCGCTCTACTGTCTGGTGGCCGGTGTAATCGCTTCGAAACCGGGTTTCTAATAAGTACGGAAAAGTCCTGTTTATGTATACTTACATGACGTAGCGGCTGCAAGCTGTCGAGTTCACGTTCTTGTGCTATGAAAGACGGAGAAAGATTACGCTTGGAGAAATCATGTCCATTTCCCGCTGGCGGGATTTTTACCATTAACACGTGATGTGCATGATATTGGACGACTGGCCGTTGCATCTCGTCGTGCGGCATCCGAGTCGCAGATTGATGGCGAGCGAGGCGTATTGGCGGGTTCACGTCAGCGTAAGATGTCATGTTATGTCATTCAGTATAGCTATGCGCAGATCCAACGTCCGTGTGAGCTGTCCCTAAACGTTGACCTTACCTTTATAATCTCGTATGCTTCCTTGACTCAAATGTTCCCCAATTCGGTTTTGCAGGAGTGTAATAGGGGTAGCCACTCCATGAGAGCACTGTTACTGCCGACCTAGTCAGGCAAAAACCTCATCTCGTGAGGACAACCTGGGTGCGATAGCCTGGCCGTGGTCTCACTATCTGATTGTCGTTCCTTCGCTCGGTACGTCAAACTAAGCCGTGTGCCTTGCTTTCCTTGCCTTCGTTCCGTCCCTTGGCTGGGGACGGGGTCCTCGTCGTATGTCCTTCAGTCTCTTGTCCTTGTCCCGCCGCGTGGACGCGCGCCAGTGTCTCCCCATCACAAGGTCCCTCGGCACGAGCCAATCTTGGGCCGCCTTGTGCAATCATCTTTCCACTCGCGGGCAGAGGTACTTTCATGTCGTTTAACCACGTCGAGCTGTCACGTGACTGTTCCTTTCCTAGGGCGAAGCGAATCGGCTGTTCAACGAGGGCGCGAAACAGCCTCCCCTCCTCCTGTCACCGCCTCCTTCCGGAGGGCTTCCCTGGGATAACAGTTGCTTCCTCCCGCCAGCTTTAGGCTGGAGCAACACCTGTCCGCTGGTGGTGTAGACCGGTAGCCCTCTTGCCTGTCGTGCGTATGGTTCACTACGTCCTGCGCATGTCAAGCTCTTGCGGTAGCACGGAAACCGATGCTCCCATGCTATCTGCCTCTCCTTCTCCTTGTGTTCATCCTCTGGTCGTGAGAAACTTCGAGCGGCGACGAGTTCTCCAAATTTCCTGGACTCCTTGACCTTGCTCTTGCCTCTGCTGATGCTAGGACATCTTCGGCGTTCGTTGTCGTCTTGTATCGGCCAGTGAGGCGAGCCTCACCTTCGTTGGTTGCGTACCAAGCACGCCTGCCGCCCGCCGCTGCGGAGCTCGCTGTGGAGATATCTTGGCTCTCCGTACTGCCTCCTAGAGCAGACGAAGATTCGTAGCCGGCACCACGTACAGGTGTATCTCCTCGCCGACCACACGTTGACCTTAAGTCATTTCCGCGGGATCGAGGCCAATGCGGACTGCTTATGTCGCATTAAGAAAATGCTCGACAAGAACGATATTGCGTCCGACAAATGCGAATAAAGCCGAGCAGCTACAGTACGAGCCTAGAGATGCAATGGACAGCCAGGAGTCGACCGAGATAGGCAAAGGACACGATACCTCAGGCGATTTAAGTTGTGGTGGCGGATGATAAAGAGATTGAAGTGTGAAGTACCTTTTTCGCTTTCCGTCAGGCAGGGACTGGGGTTAACATATATCTCAGTTTCCTCCTAGTGTCACATTGTGCGCGTAATGACACATCTCGACAGCCCGCGCTAAACTGGCGCAAGTTGCGCACTGCTGTTTTGCTAAGCGGCGAGAGAATGAGCTTCCGGAAACTAAAGTTAACTTACAGGCTACGAAGAAGGCTTTCCAAGATCCTCCAATGGAGCGATGTCGCGTAAGTGATAGCGATGCAACAAGACCCCGAAAATACGGCCCACAACGGACGTCCAGCTATGAGGCAGAAATTTGTAGCATCAAGAAATCGGCACCACCTTTTGTGCGAATGAGCGCAATGGCATTCCTCTCATGGGCCGTAGTAGCCGGATCAGGCACCCACGGTATTGACTGCAACCTCGCAGACCTGGGAACATTACTCTCCACGAAATGACGCATTCTAATTTCGGAGATAATGGATTCCCTTCGTGTCTCTGCAAAGTGCCAATAAGAACTTATACGATCGTTATTCAATTTCTGTGACTATAACTACCTCCACCCACTTACGAAACGAGACAACTGCGGATAGATCAGCTGTCGTTGCACACTCTGAACTTGACGGTGTTCTTGGCCAAGCCGTAGGCGGCACCTCGCCACGGAGATCTCAGTATGGCAACTATTGATGGTAGCGTGTATCACCTAGAGGCAATCATCGCAGGATCGATGAACGAATGCCAGGATAGAGTAATTCCGCCATTGCCCCGTTGAACAGTTCCCTACGGTCGCTTCTGACGCCATCTTTCGCAGGTTACGATGCAACACTGTTGGTACCACACGAGCATCGTTCCTCAAATTACTTTACAAAACGCGGATTACTGTGATTCGTTGATATGAGAGGACGGGAGCCCACGGACAGACCATCGATGATAAGCAGTATGCAGTGCTTGCTACAGAGTACATAAGTACAACACTCGAGGCATTTCAAGGTGGCCGTCACCTCGGCAAAGTGCTTTCTGAGCTTTTCTTTCTGAGCTATAAAGATCCCTACATCACCTTACTCGGCGCACAACATTCACAATCATACTGCACCAAGTTTTATTGATAAACTTCTATGTGTGGCTGGATGAATGCCAGGACACTTGGGACTCGCTTGGCTGCAAAGCCTGTTTTCTAGCGACTGCAGCCGCTCTTCCAACGATCAAACCCGTCTCTCAAGCTGCTCGATCACCTGTTTCACGGGAGAACATTGCTCGCAAAACATCGTCCAGCACATCAGCCCAGTCCCACTCGTTCATATGGTATTCTGCGATCATCCCTTCTGCGACGTCGCTTTCCCCCAACCAAGCTTGCATCCACTCAACATAGACCGAACCGTTCTGAAGTAGGAGATATCGCCCGGCCCATTCGTCCGCCGTACCAACATGGTGATCGAACGACGCCAGCGGCAGGGTCGAGTGATGGAATTCCACCTTGTACTGCCTTTCCACCCGATTACCTTCCACGCTAATGGTTTTGTACCGCACAATCTGCATTGGGAGAAGCTGGAGTTTGTCGATGTGTTCTAGATTTTTAGCGGCCATCGTTTCAGCGCGGCTCCGAACGAGACCTGGGATCAACTTCCTCGTAGCTTTATTGGCAGAAGAGATTTTCACAGCCTGTCGAAAGTGAGCTTGCGGACGCTTCGCGCCGGCGTACGTGCCCTTGATCGATATTCATGAGCCATACCATTTTCTCCGGGTTGGATGGTGAGACGGCGGTAAGCGCAGTGGGACTGTTCTGGGCCAACGGAACTTGGTCTGGTTTGGAAAACCGTCGCTCCGATTATAAGATATGAGAATCAGTACTCAAGTCGATGGCCGTACGATTTCGTTGAGTCCGAAGTGCATGCTGAAGTTCACGGATCTATTTATTTCGTGTTCTCCGTCAGGCCACAGTTTAACGGTCATTGTCACGAGAACCAAATGTTTTGCAAACCCCGATGCCAACAGACGGTTTCTAGCTTCTGTCATTCCGCTTCGATGGCCGTGCACGGCAATCTTAAACTCGAAACCCTACGCTGAGCTGTAAGAGGTGACCGGCTCTTAGCTTCAAGAGATTCCGATAGGATGAACGATCGATAAACGATCGAGCCTTTGCCATCGAACATCTCGGCTCGTCTGCTGTCGAGATCTTGCAGAGTGAGCTTGATTCGGAACCCACTCTGTCCACGTATCCAACTCTTAGCACGAAATTACCACTGGCAATCGCGGAGTACAGCTGCATATAAGGAGGTAACCAAGTAGCAACATTCGGTCGTTGCCAGGATAGCATCCACTATGGAACAACAACTTTTCACCGGTTCTTTCCAGCACCCCTTTCCTGCCCGACACGAAACGCAATCATACGTGGCCTGGGGACAATACCTACCAGACTGTCAATCAAAAATCCCACCGTCAAGGCCACAGAATGGGGTTCCGCCTTCGAAAAGAAAGTCCGCAACGATGGGAAAGAAGAGAGCCACAACTGTTAGTAGCTGTCCAAACTGTGTCATGTCACAGCTCACAGAAAGCAGGCCTGTAACGAATGCCGAAGAATGAAACGAGGCTGCGATGAAGGCCAGCCGTGCGAAGCGTGCCGTGCATACGGCACCTTGTGCGAATATCGTAACACAAAGCCGACAGCCGATGACAAACTCTGCTTGCAGATAAGCGACCTAATGGAGAACATTACACGAAGCGCCTTGCAGCTGAGCGAGAAGATGGAAGAGATTTCGGGTCGTCTACAACTCGTTGAGCAGGCCGTTCAGGCCCAACAGCACAGACGACGCTTCTATAGCAATGCTGAATTCGTACCGGGGCAATACCCGGTATGGTTGACACAGACATCCAGCGCCGGGAGACACACTTGGCTCGGACCAGAGGGGAGCGGCCAGGGAAGACATAGCCCATCGTCGACTGGGGACACTGTGCATCCAACAACACCAGGGAACACGCCACCCGCAACAACGATACCGGATGGGTGGGACATGGCATCAAAGAAGCGGAAGCTGGACGAATCTCTTGTGGCAACCTCTTTCTACGGTGCGGGCGATGAGGCAGTGAACGCGCTTTGCCTTGTGTAAAGTGAGCCTCTGTCCTAACTCTGTTCATCATTTGTGTATTATTGGCCGAATGAACACTGACTGTCACTTCTTTACTATGTTTTCTTCTGCCGCGCGATGATCTCCCAGTGGACAACTTGGTTCGAGCGACAGCGCGGGAGCATCATAGCCACCGTGCGAAGTGCGATTGAAGCAATTGGCGGGCTGTAGCTATAAGCAGAAGCATCATGTCCCTTGATATTCCTCTTTTTGCCCACAGTTTCATGAGGTCGGAATACTTCACGTTCGAGGCGAGGACAATAGCTCGTTGGAAATATGCGATACGACACAAGATTGCCAATTTCTGAGAGCAAAACATCCACACATCCAGACTAACTTGTGCAACATGAGTGCGAGAAGACCGTTGCCAGCTATTATGCCATCCCAATTGGTATCGATGCGTACACAACTAAACCTTTGAAAAGCTGCGTGAGAGACATTGCAGGGGTCAAAGAATGCCTCCGACAAAAGATTATTTCTCTCAACGTTCAGTTACTCACAGCATGCGGACTTCACGCCGAGGAACGCATATGCAGGAGACCTGGGACTATGCTTAGGGTCTCGACCATTTGCAGCTACCTATGAACGAGGCCTATACAGTCAATTCCAAGGTGTCGAGAATCAGCCTCAACCGCCTTCAACTACTCGCATGCAGGGCTCTTGCGCATTTGCATTACAACGGGCTCTTATTCTGCGAGCATGCTCTACGTGCGGCCAGAAGTAGACCTCAGTAGGCCTTGGCTGTCCAGAAAATCTGTAATGATATGTCTTCCTTTTTGTACGATGATCAGGGTCACGCTGAAATAAGCGGGTGATAGACTTTGGTCTCGCGGCCGAGATCCCATTGCCTCTCTAATCGCGGGTGTGGAGAACTCCCACACATCTTGTGCCAAAAGGAGGGATGCTCAGTTTGTAGGGCTGTGCATGAAAGTCCGAGCTTTTCACCCTTCCGAAGGGTCAAAAGCTAAGTTCAGCCGTCGTCTTTTGGATAAAGCTAGCTCTTTACCACCGACAACACAGATAGGAGACCAGAGGCAGATCTTGCAAGAGGCCCTGAGGGTAGTGCTCCAAGCTTTGGAAAAGCTTACCGCCGAGGACCTCGTTAATAAGGTACGACATCTGTAAATGTGCCCTTCGCTCTAGCTAAGAGGAACAGGATGTTCAACGCACTATTACTCGGGCAGTCGACACATTAGCGAAATGCAAGGCTCCGAGTCGAAGACAGCAACGCAAACGAAAGCGACCGTTATACGAAGCATTTTTCGCTAATGCTAGGCTGTCGGCACGAACAAAGCTAATACAAGCCGCGAAATCCGTTTCTAACGCCGTACAGGACTGGGGCCCCGCTAAGAGCTACCTTTATATACTTTCATCCGTCGATAATATTTCTAAAGACTCGAAGCCGCCTCTGAACTACGCCCTTAAGATCTACGAACATCTTTTACGCAAGTCGGAGTCTCTCTTAAGGCTGGGATCCATACTCGTGGCGCACGTTATCGAGCTTCGTTATACAGCTGTAGCTTAGACTTACCGAACATCTCTAGAGCAGTTAGCGGAGGAAACCGGCAAGTCTGTAGATTATATTACGAGAGCAGAGCGTGCCGGGCGATACCTAACGGATTATGTTATATCTTGCTTGGGGCCGGGCTCAATATTTCTGCTGGGGTTAACTAATCCAAGGTAAGACCCAGGACTCGTACTACCGTATTCGACTAACATACCTAGATAGGGTATTGATCTGACCAAAACTCACATTGCCCTGCTTTAAGATTTTTGTTATACAACTACAGGGTTTTCTGCGAAAGCACAAGAGTTGACCACTATCCTACGAAAAGTCTTGCAAAACATGTGTAATCATTGTAGCGGTATTCCAGATCACAGTAAATTAGGCCGGCAGCTGGCAAAGGCGAGGCTGGACACACCTGATGCTGCCGAAATTTCGAACAATATCCACGGTTTTCCTGAGCTCATGGAAAGGCCACAACTTGAAGGCGTTCGAGACGGATTCACATCCGTACCTGATAATTTGCTGGCCTTGGAAGTACACCGATCGGTACAATTCCGCCCACTGTGTCCAGAGCAGCCGATGGAGACACTTTCTTCCGATATCACTCACCATATACTTACTGATTCTGAGATCGAAGAGATGGAACGGTGGTACAACATGCCAGGACAAGAAGTTGAAGGATTCCCTACGCTCTTGGCTCAAGAGAGTTGTTTGACCATGAATGCAATATAGTATCCACCTTTTAAAGAAGGCTTACCCGTGCGCGACGTGCGCGACGTGCCTTGCTGCCACTCCGGGTCTTCTGTTCCAAGAGCCAAGTACACTCCATAATCGTAGCCAGGACTTGCGTTGCTTGGTAGAGTCGCTTCCTGAGTAGCGATGAGCACATGAGCGACACCGAGCTCAGTATCTGGATGCTTAGGTTTGAACTGCTGCGTAGGATTAGGTCTATCGAGTAGGCAAACGTGCTGTCACGCACCGTCTCGCACTCAGTGATGACTCGTTGTATCGTCGGAGTATCCGGAACCCGCGTCAAGAATTTTTTCCGCTCCACAGCCGGCTTCTGCCCTTCGTCTCGTCGATCTTTGCCATACTTCTCATCAACTTCCAATCTGGCAGCCTCTGCCATTACTTCTGGAATCAAAATTTCTGCGTCGTCCATCGATGTCATGGCTTGGATCGAGAGGAATGTGGTATAGTGGGACCACGATTTGACGATGTGGAGAGGTAGCTGATGCATACAATGCCAAGATTGACGTCAGTGACCCTTCGCGCGGCGCACGTTGTATAACAAGTGTCTGAGGTTGTTCGGTATAGCTTACACTCTTCGAAGTACGCAGCGCAACAAAAATTGCTGTGCAATTACGTCAGATGCCTCTATCTCATCCCCGTAAGCGCGTGACTCTGGCAAGCCTGGAACAGAATACGTCCTCTTTGAAGTACTACAAATTCGAAGGACCCGGAGACAAGCTTAGGGTTACGAAACCGAAACCAGCAAAAACAGCAATGACAAAGACTATGTCGTTGCCGATGAAGGACAGCACGAAGACAAGGCCAGCGATAAGGACGACGTCTAGACACCGCTCAGTGGCCGTCAAATGTTAGACGCAGCTGCATTGCCCCCACAACGTGCGCGATCTTTGCGGCGATAGCACCGCGAAGGTTGCATGATCAGCAAGAGAGGCATGCTTAGGGGGTTTGTGAACTTGTCGGCTCGTAGAGATTTGCGTGACAAAAATTGCTGAATAGACACTTGGCCAGTAATTGAGCGCGAAGGGCTTGGAAAAAGCACGCGACAAAGCACGTACTCTATGAGGAATTGCTCTTCGGCCGCGACAAATTTTGATTGGGCTTCTGCTTAAGATGGATACCCTTTCTGCGTCGGCGCTGTCCTTGCAGCGTTGGTGTAGTTTGGATGGCGCTAGCTACACCAAGGAAAGAATACCGTGTAATGAGCAGCAAGTTTTCCTGCGTTCTGACCTAACGGAGTGAATGTGCTGCGTACAATCTGTTAGAAACCAACATCTTCGCAGTTTGTACTCTATAGCTTACATGTTTTGGGCCTCCGGCGCCCATGTCATTTCATACACCTCGTGGGGAAGATTTTGAGCAGTAATCTCGCCGAAGTGCTTGCTGTTGTGTACGTCCAGAACTACAAGGGTATGTTTCGTTTCTCGTGTCTGCCAGTGGATGAAGCAAAGTTCATCGTTTAGGCCCGTGAAGTTGTAGAATGCTTGGATGATTTCCGAGTCGGTAGGGGCATCTGCCGTGCGAAATCGAAGGATAATTCGCCGAACTAGAGGTTCATTAGATGTTTCTTGCGTGTCCATTATCTTCCGTGGCTTGTTGAGAAGGTTAGTGAAGGTTACAGGAAGGAGAGACTCGTACGCGTCTGGTCGATGATAGAGGACCCGCATTTACATTGGAGATTGATCCTGGCGGTTGGCTCTTGGCAGATACCTGCCAAGCCCTTCGCGATCACGAGGGGATGCGGGGACCTGGCAAACCGGGATCCTGGCGCCGAATCCACACGACTCGCCTGTTCGCGGCTTGGGTCTTTCGACCACGCGATTATTGTTTATCTAGATGCCGCCTCCAAGCCACTTTTACAAATGCTTCAAACACAATTTGCCTAGTTCCCACTTCAGCTGCAGAGTTTTCCAGTCGCTAGAATTCACATCCTACAAGCGTACGTGTGACAATAGCAGTGAACATATGGTTTTGAGTTGGCTGAGTCGCGGCTTCTAGATGTGCTCAAAGAGGATGCTTCATTTCGCGGGCTGTAGCCACACGTGGAATAGAGACATCCTTAAATGTGCGGCAGCACGTGCACGCCCTGGCCAGACGCCTTGTGTACCGCCTTCTGGTCACCAGCGTGATCTTCCTCAAACCCTCGACGTCCAAGACACCAACATCGCTGGCATCTGCCCTGCCTGCGCAACTAGGACTCCTCCGAGCTCCGTTGGCTCACAATAATATGTTTCATTAACCATTCAATGGGTCCGCATTGCAACCCGGCAGGCCTGCAGTGGTCGGATCTGCCGCACAGTATAACCCAGAGCACGATGAGTGGTAAGTCGGCTGCTCGCGCGAATTTTCCATCGTTTGCTGAGCTAATGTAGGACTTTCAAACCACGTGGGATAAACCTGGAAGCGTGGGCTCGTTACTGTGCTATCTTTCAATGGGGCGCAGGCGAGGAGATCAAGGGCGCAGGTTCGCGAAAGTACATTCGCCTCACCAAGCTGAAAGATTGTGATCCTGAACCATTCCCAGTGAGGCTCGATGGAAGTGGGGCATCGTGTTCTTGGTCAGGGCCCGTCTATTTGCACATTTGCGGTGAAGATACAAGAGCACGGTCCAGTCGAAGACGCCATCGTTGTCCCAGGTCCTGTTCCAGGCTCCGCAGCGGAACAGCGCTCTCATTCTAGCATAATCTCCCAGGCTGGCGAACGTACTGCATGTATTTCACGAATGCTTCTGGCAAGCTCGCACACAGATCTTCGGCCTTTATATTCTTTATTTTCTCCAGAATCAACGCTTCCTTTTCCGTGCGTCGTCCCTTCAGGCCCTGCCACGGGAATTTGCCTCGTGCAAAATAGATTATGGTGTAACCCTGCGATTCAAGGTCGTCTTTGAAGGATTGCAATGCGGACTACGCCAGTAGGACAGCTCGCAGTAAGCAGGACCTGCGCCACACACTTCTGCCTTCATGGCCTCCGATGCTGGCATAGCGGGCTGTTCCTATCAGCCACGGCCTGATGGATCCCGTTCCAGGAGGATCATCTTCAGTATTGGCATCCTCGACAAGACCAAAATCGGTAATGTAAACGATGCTACCATTCCCGCCTGTGCCCGTCAAGCAGTTTTGAGATTTAATGTCGCGGTGGACGATACCTCTCGAGTGCAAGCTTTCGAGTCGTTGGAGAAGCTGATCCATCAGCATGAATGTCGTCATGAGCGAGAAGCGGTGACCACAAAAAGCGAACAAGTCCTCTAGGCTTGGGCCTAGCAGCTCGAACGCCATTACTTTGTAGTCGTCATGCCATCCATACCAGAACAGCTCTGGGAACCCTACAAGGTCCTGGGACTGTCTGCACCGTTCTGCTTCACCTTCAAGTATGGATGGCACGACCGACCGATGTTCGAGCTTCAGCGCAACCTCTCTTCCGTCAATGATGTCTCTGCCTGTACTAGTCAGCATGGTCACGACACTCCCATTCCGCACGTACCCAGGAACACGATTCCAAAGCTGCCCTCACCAAGCTTGTGACTGAGCAAATGACGCTCATTGATCGGCCTGGCATGAATGTTCCGCATAAACACATCTTCCTGCGCAGCGTTCTCATTATTGATATTGTGGTCTTCCTTCCTGACATGCTTCCTCTTTGGGCTTCGCTGCTCCGCCAATGCCGCTGGCTTCCGCTTCCTCATCTTCCGCGGCATACTGTCATGGTCGGCAATGTGCCAACGCGCGTGGATAAATTTTGACCAACAGATGATTGAATTGGGGCTTCATGTTCGGACGATGCGCGTGCGCAGCGGAAAGAGATCCACGACTGCAGCTGACGTTGAAGCGAGATGATGCTACGTGAAACAGATCCGGGGTAGAGCTCCGCTATAGCCCCGACCGCTAGAGAGAAACCAGTTAGCGCAAAGCGGGCGGCTAACCACTGAATAGCGCGTACTGCTGTCTAGATCTCGGTGCCATTTCTGTCGCAGTCGGCGTTGCTCACCCAGCACCGATTGACCGACGGTGCTCAGCGAAACATCTCGCGCCTGCGCAGTAGCCGGTCTGTCTCTGTATTCATCATGCAACCGGCTGCGCCGCGAGAGCGCCTCTGTCCGCTCTATGTCACCTTACGACGACCATCCTCAGCGCAAACGCCGGCGAAGCTATTCCGCGTGCGACGATATCGAAGAGCAGCCGAGTGCGAAGCGAAGGAGCGCTGGTTCTAACAACTACCCACCGGAGTTCTGGGACGCATTGTTCAAGATTATGCTGACGCGACGGGCGCTGAAAGAGTTTAATCGTCGCACTGCTGTGGAGAAGAGCGCGCCGGGGGTAGCAGTAGGGAAGAGGTCGACACGACTATTAAGGTCAGATACTAAGAAGCTCCTGCGCTTTGTGCAGAACGGAGGCCCTAATCTCAATCACCTTCGAGGCGCAAGTATGCTTCAGATCTTCGCATCCCTCTATATTGATGATTGTTGCAGTACTCCGCTCACCTCCAACCTGCCGCTAATATGAGCAAATTAAGTTCGCGAAAAGGCAAACGCACACGAGACTCTGGTCTGCCGAGCAGCGATGGGACGAAGACATCCGGCACCACTGGTCCGTACAACTCCTAGTTTCAGCAGATGCTTAGCGATCGTGGCGTCTTGACGGACGGATATCGCGGTATAGATGGGTCCCGGCCACCAAGGCCGACCAACCTGGACGAACTCCGTCAGATGCTGCCACGCACGCGCCCGTCACTGT
>ANSM01004512.1:0-10330 GCA_000347735.1 Cercospora canescens BHU | reverse complement strand
GTGAAGCGCCCAGCGAAGCCCGGAATATGGAATGGCGCAAACGGTCGCGCCTGCCACTCCCCAGCAGTTGCCTACCATGAATTGTGCGCTGGACCGTCGCTGAGCCGCGGAGCCAAGAGCGGAGCCATGAGAAGGGAAGCCATGGAGTTCGTGGGGAGGCTTGCTGCACGTTGGATATGTTGATCAGGCTCGGAAATGGCGTCGGGCGTGAGAACGATCGCTAATGAGGGATCAAACAGTCCACCACCCAGAACCGAATGACTCCGGTAAGCTGTCCCGACCAGTGGAGCGCTCTCAGACGTGCCCTTGCGCAGCTTCCGCCATCTCCGCGTGCTTGGTGGCGGCCTGTCGAAGACGGGACTGTGGCCAGGCAGAATATGCTGTGTTGCGAGGCTGTCGCACCCGTTTGCTGATCGTTTGATATAGTCCGAGCGTGCGGCACGCCACTATGAAACGCTCCTCCAGGCCCAGCGCAAGATCCAAGAAGAGCTGGAGAAGGTCGACGCCGAGACGCGCCGCGAGGTTGACGAGAACATCCGCCACGAGCAGTCTGTCACACAGTTGTTCGCCCAGAGTGAGCCGACCACGCCGCCAGAGTATCAGACTGCATTCGCAAACAACTTCTCGAGACCAAATCGCTATTCGGCGGCCAGCTTGATCTCCCCGCCCGGTATAGTGACACGTCCAAACCGCGCAAGCACCCAGCTCACATCGCCTCCCGCTGGCTTTGCACGGCCATTTACGGCCACCAACAACCCCACGAATCTGCCCTCTCATTCGGTTCCTGGCTCACGTCGACAGTCCGACGACGAGGAAGACGACGACGGCTTCGTGTACGGCTTTGAGAGCACGATCCATCGTGCTGGTGCAAAGTGAGTGAATTTTGCCATTTCCTTTTTGAACACATGCGCTTCATTCTTCACATGGCGTGCGTGCATGAGCTGTGCATTGCATGGTCTTGGCAAGTTTCACGGCTGCCTCTCACTTCACTTGACCTATTGTCGAGCCGCACAATGCAAGGCCCCACCTCGACAACCATCACAATTACTATCATTGTAACAATAACTCCCCACCTCTTCCGCGCACTTGCGATGAACAGCGCGAGCAGTACTTAACAGCTGCGGAACGAAGCTGACCTTCCAACACCAGTCCCAACCGCAATTCCATGCCCATCACATCCTACGATCGCAGCAAACGCAACACAACCGACCTTGTGTTTGGGCCTGTCAACACTACCGGCTTCCTGTTTCACGACGACGACAAACTGACCTCACTGCCCAAGTCCAACCAAACTTCGCCCCCTGACAGCAAGACCTATCTGCAAGTACAACACACTGCCGACGGCTTCCCCAAGCTCATTCGCCGCGAAGAGAACGGCGACTTGCAGTTTTCGCCAGCTTCCGCTGCTCTCGATCTTGCTTCGTCCGCCTCAGACGCAGAAGCAACGCACGTTGCCGAGCGTGCGTCGGCTAACCGTCACCGCATATCATTGCCGCCGACTGCTTTGAGCGGTAGTGCGAACATTGCTCCACTGAACAGCATCCTGGCCAACGCAAACGACCTGCGTGCTTCTAACAACCGCCGCTCCATGGAGGTCAAGTTTACCGCCGAGACCAAGCGCCCGGCGCTCCTGTCCACACCGCCTCGTGGACATGCAAACGGCTCCGCCATGCCGCAGTCCTCTTACTCCACCAACGATATCCCTACTCTGAAGAGCATCAATGGTGACGCTCACGAAGGCGGTGTTTCCATCCTCTCTCCACCAAATCAGCAGGCCGCCCTTGCCAACACAACCACATCGCCCGACCACAATCGTGCTGCTACGCTTCAGAGCCTCCTCTCAGCTGCCAATCGCCAGAGTCAAGACTACACCACTCAAAACTCCCAAGAGAACAACCGCGACGACTTCAACGGTTCGCAGCCAACGCTCCACGCCAGTGCTGCTCCTTTCAATATCCCATCCGATCCCAGCCAGTCCTACACCAGTCCAAACGTGGCTCCGTTCGCTGCCCAGCCTGCTGCCTACTACGGCGGCTACGGCATGCAGATTTTGACCAACGGCTTCGGCAACATGGGCCTCAATGGCAATGGCTTTGCGCCTCCAGGCCAATGGGGTACCCAGTTCAACAACGTGTACGGTCAGCAAGGTGGCTATGGAGGTTTTCAACAATTCTCACCGAATGGCCAAGCAGCTGCGGGTGCTGGTCGCTTCGACGGCAGCAACAATCATCACCATCACAACAACTCGCGCAGCACCCAACAGCAGCGCAAGCAGGCCGCCGACGAGGCTCAGGCCAAGTACAACTCAGTCAAGGTTGAGCAGCTCACTGGTGAGATATACGGCCTCTGCAAAGATCAACACGGTTGCAGATTTCTTCAGAGAAAGCTAGAGGAGCGCAATGAGAAGACCGTCCAGATCATCTTCGACGAGGTCAAAGATCACATGATCGAGCTCATGGTCGACCCGTTTGGTAACTACTTGTGCCAGAAGCTGCTCGAGAGCGCCAATGATGATCAGCGCACCGTCCTCATTGAGAACGCATCCCCCGCCATGACCAAGATTGCGCTGAATCAGCATGGAACTCGTGCACTGCAGAAAATGATTGAGTACATTTCCACTCCTGAGCAGATTCAGCTCATCATCAAGGCTTTGGGCAACGATGTTGTTCTTCTCATTCAAGACCTCAACGGCAACCACGTCATCCAGAAGTGTCTCAACCATCTCTCTTCCATCGACGCGTCGTTCATCTTTGACGCCGTGGGAGCAAACTGCATTACCGTTGGCACGCACCGTCATGGCTGTTGCGTGCTTCAGCGCTGCATCGACCATGCTGACGGGCTTCAGAAAGGCCAGATGGTCGATCACGTCATTCGCAATGCCTATGCTCTGGTCCAGGACCCTTTCGGCAACTATGTGGTCCAATACATTCTCGATTTGGCCGAGCCGTGCTTCACTGAGCCCCTTTGTCGTGCCTTCTACGGCGAAATCCCAGCTCTCTCCAAGCAGAAGTTCAGCTCGAACGTGATTGAGAAGTGCATTCGATGCTCGAGCAACGAGACTCGCCGTGACCTCATCAGCGAGATCCTCAACACTCAGATTCTCGAGAAGCTGCTTCGTGACGGCTTCGCCAATTACGTTGTTCAGACTGCTATGGACTTCGCCGACGATGAGCTCAAGCCTCTCTTGTATGAGAACATTCGCCAGATTGTGCCCGGCATCCGCAATACGCCTCATGGCCGCCGCATCGCCAGCAAGCTCAACGACTACGACAACCGCATGGCCAACCCCACGCCATCGATTCTGTCTCCCCTCGATTCTGCAAATGTCCCTGCCGGCGGTCCGTCGTACAACCCCACTCAGCGCACTCCGACCCGCGCCAACCGTCACGGCATGATCGGTGCTCCCGCTCAGTGGACCAACAGCGGCTCTCCATTCGGCGGTGCTGCCTTTGAGGGTGGCAATTACGCCAGCAACGGCTTGCACGGCGAAGACATTGCCTCTCCATCTCCGCAGCGTGGCAACCAGAACCCGTACATGTTCAACGGCCCACCAGCATTTGCAAATGGCTTTGGTGGTCCTGGTTTCGTTGCTCCAGGCGCCCAGCAGCCGTACGGCCACTTCTGAACGGCAATTTCCCACCGTCCACACCTACATTTCGAGCTCGCCAAACACTGTATCAGTATCGCGGCGCGACTATGATCACATTTGTGCCTTGACAGAACTCTGGCAGGCACCATCACGACCTCACGCAATCTCGCACACCCTTTCTTCTCAGCATGAGCTACGACATCGAAACGGCCGACATGTACTTTGACGAGATACAAACGTGTCACTTTTACTTCGACAGATCTGACACCCGGCGCGGTGGTCCAGAGCCCAGCATTTCCGGTCAAGATCTTGCATGCAGACGGCGCGCATCTCACTGATGATCCTGTATCACCACCGACCAAATGCATCATCTTCGGCGCACACTTGGTTTACTTAACAAAAAATCTCTTCATAGTACTTTTCATTTGTTTACGACGACATACGGGGAAGGCAACATCATACGAGCAAACTTTATGGCACGATAACGAGATGGCGATTGGCCTGTAACAAAAGAAAATGAAGCTTGCATATGGTGATGGTCGATCTGGTTGGGTACGGTTTTAGCTAGGAGATTATCGAGATGAACTGCGATGACACCGACTTTGAATGGTCGGGCTACGATCGCAGACTTGGGCTGGCTTGTATGATAGTGCAAAAATTTATGAGCTGGTCTACTATTCTCCTTCCTCATATCTACCCGTGCGGTGAGTCCGGGCTACTCACCACTTCACAGCGACAGAGGGACGTTTCCGATCGAAGAACAATGAAAGCTGATGTACCTTGCATACAAACACCGCCGAGCATTCCGCGCTCTCAACATTGCCGAAGGTAAGTTATGCCAACAGATTCTTACTATGTAAGTTTACTCAAGCTAATGATCGGTCGCCGCAGTGAATAGCAAAACATTCCGTTCGGCTCGGTGGAAGTGCGCGTTCCCTCCCGGACTGCTCTTCGCGCGCATGCTTTCACGCGATACCAACGCACGACAATTTTGCTTTCACCCGATGCTCATCGACAGTCGAGTGCTTCGCCGCGCAATCATCGCGACGTCTCAACTTCGAAGACGACTCCGATACTCCGCGCACGACACATCCTTCTGCAGCGAGCTACTACGCAGCAAGATACTGTCAAGTATGTGCTGGCAAGCCGGTCCCCTTTTCGAAGGCTGTGGATGCTCGAGAGAAACCAGGCCGATCCGGTATTGCGGGTTACGCTGCGGCGAGATCAGATTGCTCGAGGAACACAGCAGGACGCGTGTGTGTGGGAAGCATGTCCTTGAGCTGAGGAATAGCTCCTACATCTTGATGAAACGCGTTGAAAGAGAAGATCGGCTGGCTTCGTTGCCGCCGCGATGGAGAAAGCGTGAGGAGGCAATGGTATCTGACTGACAGATTGGGTTGGGTCGAAAGGAGGACAAGGTACCTTAATGCTGCCAATAAGCTACTTCATGGCTGTTGCCAGGGCGGCGGAAGTGACATCAGGGTCAGACGAAGAATCCGGTTCCGAATCTTTGCGATGCACTGGTAATACTGTGAATGGATCGCCAACAATATCTATGCGAATATCGAAAAGGGGCCAACGAAGAACGGAGATAATATGGTGCCAGTGGTAAGAACCATTGGAAGTTGGCAAGTCCCTGCTCGCTTCTTGGCTACGTCATTGCACGCTTCGACCTCGACCCAGCTCGAGCATGGATGCTTTAGATGCTCTGGATGCTCTATAAGCGACGAAGACTTACATCCCTTCACAGGCAGCATGCGCGCCTCACTCCTACCACTCAGCTCGCGGAGTCGACTAGTCGTCTTCCAATCAACGCGCCAATTCTCTTCCTCTCCAGCCCTCGCGGCTCGAAACCGAATCTATCCAGCGCGTGTCCGAAACGAAGAGAATCTCCACACGCTCGTCCTCAGCAGTGCCAGCAGTCGCGTCCCGCTCATCACCCTCTGGATGACCACATGGAGTCGGGACTGTGATGAAGTCTCTCCCATCATCAGAGAACTCATCGAGCACGACGGCATTGGCGAAGACAAAGGGAGCGTGAGCTTTGCAGAGGTGGAAATGGATAGCCCAGATCTGGGAGGTGTGTCTGGCATTGCTCAGCGGTACATGATCAATTCTGTCCCCACGTTATTGGCCTTTGAAAGACAAGAAGCACAGATTGAGACCAAAGTGGCCAGGCTGGAGGACTTGAAGAGCCGGGAGTTTTTGAAGACGTGGATTGAAAAAGAGGCTGCGAGACATGGATCTGGTGGTGCTGGTGGGAGGTTTTTTGGTCTCTTTGGAAGATAAGTGCAGAAGTGTGGGATATTCGGAATCACGACGGACATGAGATAGAAGGCGGCACAGCTACAGTGACCCTGAAGGTGGTACCGTGCTCCCTGCAGCGCTTTTGAATTTTCCCCGGGAACCACAGCACCGAATGTTGCGGCTGTCACCATCAGCATGAACGATTACAAGTTTGAACAGACCGCAGTTTCCGCGAGTGAACACCAGTGATGGGAGGTGATCAAACCCCAGAATATGATGGCGTGAGCTGCAACCGTTCTGAGCAGATGAATTATCGATGACTCTACGAAAGCATCATATTGCCGCATTCAAAGCTTGAAGCACTCATCACGTTCAAAGACGGTACTTGGGTAGTGAGTGGGCCCGTTTGTCAGAAGGAGACTAAGATCGAATCTGGGTGGAATTATTGATGAGGGCTGGCATCAGGAAGGTACCTGGCGTGACTTGCCAGATTGACAACAGAGTGCACATGAAGACTTCCTGGTACACAGGACGAAGGAATAGAACATCTCTAGCCATATCAATATATGAGTGTCGGTCTATGTGTCTCTTACAATGTCCTGTCGATCTCATGGCACCACGGCGCATTCTGCTGGGCATTCTGATCTGCATTCTGGCTTGCCTCGTCCGTTTCTGGAATTGTAGGTAGAGGTGTGAGGTCTCTGGGCCGAGGCTCCAATCGCGGTATTGTCGGGCGTGGGAGCAGTGGTTGCGAAAATAATGCACCACCTATACCGAATTGAAGTCGGAGCTCCGAAATTGTGTCAAGGAAGCGGAGCCTCTGGCTCGGGATGCAACACTTCCAGCGAAATTGCATCCTGTCCTAACAGTCTTGACCATATCCCACGAAGCTAAACCCCTTGACTTCGTTCGCGGCACGAGCACTGTCATAGCCAGATACACCGTTTGTGTGCAATTGCCTTTGCTGCTGCTTCTGCCACCGCGACTGCATCAGTCTCGTCAGCGGTCTGCCGAGTTGCGCCAGGATGACGCAGAAGAGTGTTGCCCAGAAATGCCAAAACAAAACGATCGTGGTCCCGATACCCCAAGGAGCGAAGAATTGGAAGAATTGATCGACTTGATAGAGATCGGTCTGAGATTGAATATAGTACTTTCGCGAGCCGGGCTGGCGGGTAAGTTGGAGCACGGTGGTCAAGTTGACAGCGCTCTCGTGGAACGGAACAAACCAGATGGAGAAGATCTGGCTGATGTTGACGTAGAGTACCATCTTATCTTCGTCGTACGCTACGCTGTTGACGTTGAGGACGATGCTAGGAGACATAATCTTGTACCATTGGAAGATCTGAAGGATGAGCCATCTGCTGCCCTCGAAGCTGCCAGTACGGCAAAAGGGATGCTGGAGGTGTTCAGTCCGGTTTGCAATCGTGTCGGCTAAAGGGAAATACACACAGTGAAGCTAGCATCGGTGGTGAAGTAGGTCTTGATTGCCCGTTCTTGTTCTTCTGGAGAGCCTTGCGTGAGGCGATGCACCACGCTGCGTATTTCTGCTACGGGATCATCCATCTTGCCAAACGACTGAAATCAATACTACACAGCGCTGTGGATTGTGAACGAGGGCAGAGATGGAGCGAGGCAAGGGCGTGGAGCACTCGGCAAGGTTGGCGCTAGACCGGGATGTGCTTCGCAGCTGTCATGTGAAAATCCACACGATGACGTACGGAGCACCGTTCCTGGCGGATGGTTCGGATGATGGCAGTTGGTTGGGTGCAGGTGTTGTGCTGTGGACACGACTGTTCACGGGTCGCATCACTAGTTAATAAGTTAATAACCAACTGCCTCAATGTGACGTACCGCGCTCGCTCGTCCGCACTTGCATAACTCATAAGTCATGCGGC
Organism: Cercospora canescens BHU; assembly: GCA_000347735.1. Classification (NCBI taxonomy): domain Eukaryota; kingdom Fungi; phylum Ascomycota; class Dothideomycetes; order Mycosphaerellales; family Mycosphaerellaceae; genus Cercospora; species Cercospora canescens. The sequence continues at coordinate 2,599 of ANSM01004512.1, read as the reverse complement.
CGTTGCGCGCCGCTGTCCCCAGTCCAACTGGAAGGCAGGTGAAGAGCGCTCGATAGTGGCCCGTACCATGGCGCAGAGCACATTGGAGACCTGTGTCCAGCATCTCCTCAACGACCCGCTGAATCTCCTGTTCCGATTCCTCCAAAGTCTGCTCGCGTGCGTCCTCTCCCCAGCTCCGCCGACTCCCTCCACTCAACTCCGCCGGCCTCGCATTGCTGTCATCGGAGCTGGCCTAACGGGTGTATCTTCTGCATCGCACTGCGTGGGCCATGGCTTCGATGTCACTCTTTTCGAAGCCGGCGATGAAGACTCGCTCGGAGGCATCTGGGCCAAGGTCAACAACACTTCCGGCCTGCAAATACACAGCGTGATGTATCGCTTCCATCCGAGCGTGAAGTGGAGCCAAGGATATCCGAGTCGTGGAGAAATTGTTGAGGCTGTCAAGCAGCTCTGGCAGAAGTATGGCCTCGAAAAGAAGACAAAATTCAACACGCGCGTGGAGAAGGTCTACCAGGATAAGCAGGGTCGCTGGATCATCAACAACGAGAGCAATGGGCGATACGATGGTGTGATTGCGGCGATTGGGACTTGCGGCGACCCGAAGAGACCTCACATGCCTGGGCAGGAGAAGTTTGAAGGGAAGATCTTCCATTCAAGTCAGCTGGATGGCAAAGGTGCGTGACTTTGCAGCCATGTGAAATATTGTGCGGCTGAAACGCCATGGATCGGCCCATAGGTTTTCTGTTGGAACGCGACTGACTCTGAGGTAGAGAACGATGCAAAGGGCAAAAAGGTACTTGTCATCGGCGGCGGTGCCAGTGCTATCGAAGCAATGGAGTTCACGACCGCAGCTGGTGCCGAGAAGACCTACATCCTTTCGCGATCTGATAAGTGGATCATACCTCGCAACCCGGTGGTCGACATTTTCCTAGCATTGAACATCTTCGGTCAAGAAACGATTTTCTCCTGGATTCCGGAAAAGTTGCTTCGCCTACTCTTCTACCGCGACCTTTCAGACATCGCGCCTGCAGAGAACAGTGGCAAGGGCATTTTCATGGAAACACCCATGGTCAACAACGATGTTCTGGAACAGATCCGCTCAGGCAATGCGAGCTGGCTTCGAGGCGACATCAGAAATTTCGAGGAGAACGGCATCAAGTTCAATCACAGAAGCCAAGGCGTGCCCAAAAATGGTCCCGGGCGGGAAGAGCTCATCGAAGGCGATCTTTGCATCTTAGCCACCGGGTATGAGCGTCCCTCGCTCAGCTTCTTGCCTCCCGAGTGCTTTGAAGACAAGTACGAGCCTCCGAATTGGTATCTCCAAGTCTTCCCACCTAAACATGTGTCCATTTGCGCAAACAATTGCACCTACGTCAATGCAATCGGTGCGGTAGGGAACTGGCACATCGGCATCTATACTCGATTCTTGCTCATGTTCCTGGTCGATCCGCTGGCCCGCCCCACTGAAGGTCTGATGAAGCTCTGGATAGATTTCACGAGATGGGTCAAGAGGTTCGCTCCGACAGGAGCTTTCGACTTCTTCACGTATTCGGAGCTCGTGTACTGGTTCGTCTTTGTCATTCTGATCAATCCTTTCCGATGGAAGTGGGCGCTGTTCGTGCTCACAGGACGGGGCGTTGCTCTGCCCGAAGCTGTTGTCGAGCAAGAGGATCGATTCCGAGACAAGACAGGGAACCAGGCCGAGTGAGGTCGCGCTGACCAGTACCTCACGATCGATATACAAATGTGCTTTAGCTAGTCGAGGAGGCGAGAGCACAGATCGTCTTTCTGAACAATCCAGATACAGAGATATAGAACAGCATCGCAGATGAGTGGAAGCCATGTCTTGTTGTTACAGAGCTACGGCAACGACTGCTCTCTCCTGGCCTGAGGCAAAAAACAGCAACGACCCCAATCTAGTCCTGAATCCTCAAATCTAGGGTCGACTTGAGATTCGACTAGATCTCCTCAGTATGCTCAAGATCCTTTGATGTCAAGACCTTGTGGACCTTCTTGTCCATGCCATGCATTTCCGCAGCGAAACGGCACTTGTCGCCATTTATGCACCCAATTCCCTTGAGAGATCCTTCCTGCAGCTTGGGATAAGGACAATGATGGCCGTATATGCAATCCATCTCACGACAAGAGGTGCCCTTCTTGCAAACAGTCTCCCGAGCAACGACCCGTAGCCACTTCTTGTCTTCTTCCGAGAGCTTTACGCTATGCTCGTGTGGGCAAGCGCCATTTGACGCTCTGTAGTGGCAGCGACCTCGGCCAATATAATGCTAGCACGGCACACGTCAGAATACTGTCGGATGAATCAATGGCCATCCACACTTACCTGATTGCAGTATTTTGCCTGCTTCAGCTTGTATACTTTGTCATGGTCATAGTCCATATCTTTATCGATGCGGTATCCATCCTTGTTCACCAAAACGACGGGACCACTTTGGGGCATTTCTGGTGTTGGCTTGCGGATATCTTTGAAGGGAAGATGCGCATTCTTGCGTGCCATGTTCGCCCATCCTCCGCTTGGGGTCACCGACGCCACGGGTGGCACGACAGGCATGGGAGCACCAGCCACGACAGCAGATTCGCT
>ANSM01004506.1:0-12678 GCA_000347735.1 Cercospora canescens BHU | reverse complement strand
AAAAAAAAAGAGGGCAACGCTGACAAATGTCTCAAAGCCGTCCATCATCCGCTTGGGGATTCTCCTCCTGCTCTTCGACGTCTACCTAACCTGGGCGCGAATCGAAAAGGCCACTTCGGACTCTCCTTCCCTCCCACTCTCGCCGCCACCACCTCTCCCTCCGTTTCCATACGGCGCGGCGAACGCTTCGTCCGCGACAGGGAACAGCACTTCCACCGACCTGCATGCCAGCAGCCCGCTCGCCGCGCAGCCGATCCTGGTGCAGTATATATTCTTCCTCGTGCTCTGCACGCTGGAATCCGCGTCGTTCCACTTCCCGATTCGAGCGCTGCTCTCGACGCGTTTGCCCCGGCCTTTCTCGGCGCTGATTCCGCATTATCCGCATCCGGCGCTCATCAGTACGGCGTTGCTCGTGTCGAGTTTCACGAAGCTCTTTCCGCTTATGCTGCTGGTGTGGAATTATGATTTGCCCAGCAGTGCCAGTGCTGTTTCGTGGGCGGTCATCATCAATAACGTCGCGGCGCTGGAGATCTTGCTTGATTGCGGGTATGTGAGAGCTGCGGGTCTTGCTGCTGTGGGAGCTGTGTGTCGAGCAGGTATAGGATGGGTATGTTTCCTGTTATCTACACTCTTCTCTTCCCTCGCTAACCCGTGTCCCAGTGCATCTTGCGCGCAGTCGGCGTAGGAGGAGGCGTAGCTGCCGCAGGAGTAGTGGAAACGGGAGACCTCATAGAGGTATGGCGCACGCTCATGGAGACCATTGGTCTGGGATAGTGCGGCGGTATTCGTACACTCGGTTATGGCAATACAAATCTCATATCTCTGCCGGACCTTTTCCCGCACAATTTGCTTGCTCCTTCTGGTTCGACGATGCCTGCCATCTAATCACTCCACAAGTCCCCGTGCGTGCTCTTTCCTATAACGCCCCATAACGCCTCGCCATGCCGAACCATCTCTACCTCCCAGCTCAGAACCTCTGAGTGGGCTCAACTTCCAACCGCAGATCGCTTCGCTCGGGTACGATGAGAGGATGCCATTGCGCGAGGAATGTGATTGCTGTCGCCTAGTGTCAGCGCGCGTGTAGTCTGACAATGACCTATTCGTGCCGTTCGTACCCCACATGAGCCAACAGCTCGCCGTTGACAGGATTATTGTTGAGCGCCAGACGCTACAATTTTGGATGTTAGATGTTGTTGCGCAGGTGGAGGGGTAGAGGCTGCTGCTCGCGACGTACGTTTGGTTCTCGCCTTTCGGGCTGAAGAACCAGGCTGCCAGGCCGATCACCACGACCACGATAATGCTGATGATGAGACTCCACCTGGAAGGTATGTTAGCTTTGTCGGCTTCAAGCCGAAGTGTGCTTACCCGTTCGCCATGTTGTGTTGTGCTGACGTATTATCAGACTGGCGGATGATGTATGGAGACGGCAGCAAGTCGAGGTGGATGGAGCTCGGGAACGAATCATGTTGAGGCTTGGCGATCCGGGTGTCAGGGAGAGCGGACTTCACTTCACTTCGCTTCTCACGTTGATTTGCGACATCTTCAACTTGTGGCAATTGGGAGGAATGCCTGTTGCTTCAATACAGACATGATGATTGCATTCGAGTAGCAGAGTGATGCTGACCTGCTTTGTCTACTATTTGTTAATGCGCTTCATGTCCCCGTTATGGCCTTTCCACTGGTCTTATGACCTCTGCAAATCACTCGTTCATCTGCCATTTTTTGCCTTCATGTCAATGGATGGTCGAACATCAGTGCAGCCATCCAACAGAGACCCTGTCGTCCAAGTCGCGCTGACCTAGTCTCGAGTCTTGTACGCCAGGACCTTTCTGATACGCACCACCGGCTTGAGGCGGCCCTCTTTCATGCGCTGCACGTCCGCATCGCTGACGACGCGTCTCTTGCAAAAGTCAAGACCTTTACAGATGGAAGGGGAATGTGATTGGGAGTAGTGGATCCTGAATGAGTAAAGCGACTTGAAGAATCCTGTTTTGTTGGCATTACCACCACACACCGCACAGGTAACTTCGACCCAAACGCCCTCGATGCGAATGACTGTAGGGTACTTGTTGTGGATCTTTTCGAGATCGCCGAGGTGGAGACCGAAAGGTTTGGCTTTGAGAGGAGCACTGCCATTGTTGATGTCGCGGATGTCGGTGCTTTTGTTATCGCTGCGGTCGTTGGCCGCGCCGGCTTGCCCCATGAGTGGTGTAGGAACGTCGCCGTGGCCGGGATTGTGCCGCTCAGGCTGGTCGCAGACATTGTCTTGAGTGCGGCGTCCCTCGGGCTCCAGATCCCGCAAGGGGTCGTCCTCATCGACGCTCACTGCTTCTCCTCGCATCACGGCTGCCTTCTTCTTCGCGATGACCGCGAGCTTCGAGCCAATCTCTTTTCGCTGCAGCTCATTTTGCTGGCCCTCCTGCGCTATATTATGACGCAAGGCTTCGTTTTCATCGAGTTTGATTCCCAGCATTCGATCTTGCTCCCGCAGAATGCTCTCGAACACCTCAATTTCTATTCAGGGTCAGCCGGCGGAAGGAGTGATGGAATGACGGAACTTACTGTTGACGGTTGTTCTGAAGTGCTCCCATCGCGACTCCATTGCACCGCGGTAGTGCTCGGAAATGGATCAGTCCACGACGGAGCTGCGCTCACTCCGCGAAGAGCTTGTAGCAGAGCGTATCAGTTTCGCGGGTCCTGGATGTGGCAGCTTGAGGAAAGAATCGAAAGCACAAACACGATGTGGCTCGCTAGTGCAACAGCACAGACGTTCTCCGCCGCTCAGATTTGAACGGTGCTCTGACGTGCCTCGTTTCCTTGGGCAGGCACTCCTTTGATTATGCATATTGCAGATGCATTGCCTGCTTTCGACTCTCGAAGGCGGGCATCGCCTTCGCCCAACGAGTCGTGGCAGATCTGATATCTGCTGACTACTTGTGCAGAGCCCTCCAATTGCTACTAGATGCATCGGCGGTCGTGTCGGAATTGTTTGTTGTTTGCAGTGCGCACGGACACTTTGAGGCGCGCCCAAATTCTCCTTCGTATTGAGCAGCTCAAAAAGATCTACCCTCACTACCACCTCACTCGACACAGGAGATTTGCGCACAGCATCCACCATGGGCGACAAATGGGATCTAGGGAGGAGTTGGAGGCCGAGGAAAAGCGACTGGCAGCTGCTCTGAAAAAAGTAAAGCAGGCCAAAGCCAAGAGAGCCCGAATTGAGCAAGTTCAGGAACATGTTGCAGCGCTGGATAAGAAGCACAGCGCTCTGGCAACACAGCTTGCGGACGAGCAGTCTTCATATGACAAGGAAGAGGCACAGAGGCAATTGGAGCACGATGCTCATACCAATGCTTTGAACGCAGCCAAAGAACAAGTCAGCAACGTCGACAGGAAAGTGGAAGATCTGGAGAAACAGTTTCAGAAGGCTGGCGATGAAAGAAGCATCACGAAAAGCCATCTGGAGGACTTGGAAAAGAATGCAACGACCACCAAAAAGAAAGCCCACAAAGCACTCAAAGAATGGCACCAGCGCAAGTCCAGCCTGAATTCTTCCATTCATTCTGTGCGCGCTGAGCTTGAGGAGCAGCAGAAAGAGCTACACACGCTAGAGCACGATACTGCTACTCATAACACGCCGATCGAAGGTTCGAGGGCGATGCATTTGACGCGGACAGGCTCGACTCGAACAGGAATTGCGGCTCAGAGAGTCACTGCTCGAGAGCCAGAGAAGCACACCGAGGAGCCGACATCCACCTCAACAGATGCGACCACGCGTCCCGATGCTGCTCGTGCACAACTTTCAGAAATAGTCTCCGCAGGTCAAACACGCTCCAGCACGAACCGAACCGCCCAAGACAATCCTGACTCTATTGATAATGTCAAGCTGCGTTCATCTTCCGCGGCTCGCAACGGCCGTGCGAAGGTGTTTTCAGCCCGAACGCATGTCCAGAAACAAGCCTCCTCAGCAGATGTGTCAAGTGTACCTCCCGTCAACAAGTCCAGCAACGTAAATAGTGGAATAGTCCCTCAGCCGTCTCAATCCGCCACAAGCTTGCGCTCGGGTCATTCGCCTCGAGCGCACGAAGGTGTTAGCATCGAAGGCTCTGCATCAGGGGACGAGCCTTCACATCATCCTGTCCGCCCGAGACGTGCACCATTATCGACCTTGACAGATGAGCAGATCGCTCTAAAGCGTGAATGTGCACAGTTGTACGCTCCACGAGGAGCATCGACCCGCCGTCACACCGCGAACGATATACAACCAGTTCCAAGGACGCCAAGCTCTACCACAGCAGCGAGCAGACAACCTGTCTTAGACAAACAAAAACGCAAGTCTACTGGCACTGACGAGAAAGTCAGCCCCATATACGGCGAAGAAGTACATGAGTGCTCGCTGAGTGCCACGTTTCCGACAGTGGTGTACGTCAAGGATCCTGACGCCACACGAGGCGCATGGTGCGAGCTGCAATGCTTTGTCTGTCATGCAAATATGTCTGTGGGGCTGCTTGGCTTCTTTGAAAGTGTGACGCGATTCGTTCAGCACATTGCTCACAGCCACGGACATTTTGCTCGGGAGAAGGTTGTGAGAGCTTGCGTCGCTCGAGACTTCTTTCCAGAAGACGTGCAACTTCTTGGTGAAGGAAAGCCTCCTCTAGTAGGGAGTCCCATTACAAAGACATTTGGGGACCCTTTGAGGCGCGCACTGAGATTGGTAGATGGTGTCGTCGTCCCTTCAGATGATCCCCCTTTCGATGCCACGACTGCAAGCCAACACAGCATTCCAGCGACAAACGAGTCAGGACCACGCATCGAGCGACATGCTGATTGCTCGCAGACATCACATGTGTCAAGTCAAGAGCTGATGGTATCTCAAGCCACCCAAGAGTCAGAAATGGCTGCTCCCATCCCGCAGCTGCGAGAATCAGATGGAGCAGGCAGGTTTGGAAACTCTCCCTACAACCAAGACATGATGGGCAGCGACATGGGATTCAAAGAAGTTTCCCCTGTGAGTTCACCAGTTTATGAGCCCTCGCGACCCTTCCAGCCCTTCACAGCGGGACACAAACGCCCGCATAGCGAAATCACATCTAACGGATCCTCGCGTCCGAAGGATATGCCCAAATTTGATTGTCCTGCGACAGCGCTCATCGACGGAGCGTGGTGCGTGATCGGTTGTCGAAAGTGCTCTGCGAACGCTGATCGATTGCACAACGGTACATTCCGCTTCTTCCAACGCCAAACAGGACTTTTCAAGCACGTACAGAAAGCGCGTCCCCGTGATCTTGTCCCCCGCGAGAATATCGGGAGTTTTGCGGTGTGGTGCCATCTTCCACGCTCATCTGGAACAAATGAGCCGCCTGTCACCACTTTGACAGTGGTCCCTCATGCTGGGAATACTGTTCAGGCCACCGTCTGGCCAGATACTGTTCCGGCAAAGAATGCCAACATTCTTCATCGTGATTTTCCGACCACCGCTCACTTTGACGGATGCTGGTTCGAAATTAGCTGCAAGATCTGTTCGGCAAATGCTGCAGGTCCGAACATGCCATTCCGGAGCATCATCGGTCTTGCAGAACACGTGAGATCCGTCCACAGAGCAGTGACCGATTTCAATGACGTCCAACCGTGGTGCGCTCTAGCGGGGCCCATTGCTCCAAACGATGTTCGGGACGTCGCTCAACGACGCTCCAGAGGATCATACAAGATTAATTTGATTGTTTCGAGACCTTCGCCGAACAAAGTCAGCAGTGTCATACCTGACAAGAACACTTCGAGACATAGCTTACGCTCAAGCTACGATCCGAGCAGAGATCCTCGCCTCGAAGCTAGAGATCAGAGATCAGACGAACTGCATCAAGAGAACACGCAGATTGAAGGTCGCAATTCATTAGACCGTCCTTCTCGGATTCCAATCGTAGCCCCTAAGAAGTTGAGAGATCAGCCGGCGCTTTCGAACAACTCTCCGTCTTGGGACCGGGCACGGACACGCATGCCTTCGTGGTCGCCATCGCGCAAGATCCGCAGAAGAGAAGCGTAGATCGGATTCCGCAGCCGTTGATCCGAAGTGGAGGCTTGAACGAATGCAAAATGGCCAGGAAAATGACGCTTGCAATCGGCACATTTTGTACAGGAAGAGTACATTGGCTTGAGAAGGTGGATGGTGCTCAAAGCAAGAGACCCTTGTTGACCTGCGAGCGAGACACTTGGCGATTGAGAAGTTGTGTCGGAGAGAATTGACAGCTACGCACGGTGGCATCGAAAAGTTCTGTTTGGTAAGAGAATTGGCACAACAGCTGCGTCGCCCGAAGGGAGCGAAAGCAACACTGCGCACGAGACGAGTCCATAGATACAGCGATAAATTTCAACGCATGAGAATCACACAGCTTCTCAAACTCCCAGTATGGATTCTTCGAAGTCGCTAACATGCAGATGTATATATGGCTTCATCATCTGAACTGGCCTCTCTCGTAGTTTCAGCTATCCGCAGCGCGCGAACCAATGCGACAAGGGTATATCCAACCAACAACATCAAAAAGCCCCAGCACAACTATTCCCATCTCGTTGAGAATGTTTCCCATCTCTGTTCCACGGCCGTGTACACATTATCTGAACCGACTCTCCCATCGGTGCAGGCACTCCCACCTGCACATCTCTTCTCGCACTCCTCATCGCTCCCCTTTCTCCTTCGTCATCGTTTCTTCCTCCTCTCGCAACTTCTTCCTCTCCATCCAATCCGTGAAAATCACGTCTTCGGGATAAAATTCACTCACGTGTCCAAAATCATGTGGAGAATACATTAATTCTTCGTAACTCACTCCTCTTCTTACCATGATTTCTTTTCGTGTCTTCTTCGGCGTCAGCGGAGAAGGGATGGTCGGATCTCTCTTCTCTTCTTTCTGAGAAATTTCACTCCGAGCGACTCTTCGCATCCGGTGCCGAACACCGCCATTCACGATTTTTGGCCCGGTATCCATGACCGGAAGTGTTTCCTCGTTCTCGGGAGCTGGATCGGCTGGTAATGTACCAGCTTCTTGGACAGGCGGAGCAGCAGGTGTCGAAGACGCTTCGCCACCGGCCGTCACAGTAACTGTCACCGTCGCCGTAGCGTTGCCCGTACTATTGCCCGCCGCAGCAGCCAAAGCATTTTTTAACGCTTCGGCATTCTCTCTCATTTTCTCTTCCAATTCTTGTTTCGCTTTCTCCGCCGCTTCTAGTTCTTCTTTGCCGCTCCCATCGCCTTCTCTCACAGGCCATTTTTCGTGAATTTCCGGCGCAAAACTGAGCTGGGCATATTCGCGGATGAGTTTTCGGAAGTAGCAGCTCGTCGCTGCGCGCGTGAGGTATTTTCCTCGGAAGGTGGTGATGGAATTTTTGCGGATCGCATCTGCTTCGTCGGGGTGGTCGAGGTAGTATTGGACCTTTCCTTCCAGGTCGCTCCAGTCGCGTTTTACCGGGATGTAGTTTTGTTGTGGGCCGGAGGGGACGAGGAGATGGTAGTAGTGTGTTGTCCACGCCAGATCGTGGACGATAGGTAGGCTGTCGCAGTTCAAGAGAAAACTTAGTCGGCCAGAGTACGAAATGCCTTCGGTGTGGATGGCGTAGTAGTATGCGCAGAACTGGTCAACGGTGAGTTGATGTTTGTGTGTGAGGGATGCCCAATCAATCTCTTCCACTGACGCCCATGTTGCGTTCCGTGTAGTATTGAGCAACCCATCACGTATTTCTGGATTCACCCATCTTGAGCCTCGCCACACCGCTTTGGGGATCTTCTCCTCAAGGGGAGAATCGTACTGTGATGCGCGAAACCGCGCGTCGTGATATGCGCCCACTTTGCGGTCTCCCATAGAGTACATGTCGAAGTTGGGCATGAGGAACAGACGCTCGCCAGATCTCCGGCGATCCTCGTCGTAGTAGTCGCCTTTTACGCGCGTCCATGCCCATGTTGTTGTTGTGGAGGTTTTTGCATCTGCTTGAAATTCGACAAAATCCGGCAGACTGACAGTGAATTCAACAGTCGGTAACATTTCGCCGCCCGCGGTCGCACTTTCGACTGCGCGATGCAGATTGCTTGTCAGGGCATGTGCCCTCTCTGCCATGCCCATCTGGCTGTACGCTTTGGTGGAATTGATGATCCGGAGCTCATTGCGGTGTATGAGAAATCGGATGGAGCCTTCCGGGTTCATCCAAGTATCCTCTTTGGAAATGGTGTGCTTGCGTTTGCGAAAATAGGTCGTCGCGCGAGCTATCTCGTGATAAAGTTCCGGGAACGCGATGTCGCATTGTTGCGCCGACAGGTTATCGGTATATCCGTCATCGAAGTGTTGCTCAATCGGGCTCAGTTCACCCTTCCATTCGAAATGTGGTAATGCCGCCGACGATGAATCGCTGTGGTCCTGTGATCCCGTCGTCTGAATCGGAGCTGACGTGTCCCACTTCTCCGCCGTGGAATCGCTCTTCGCAATGCTATTGTAAAGCAGAAAGCATTGCGCCGCCAATAGCGCCAAAAGGAAATAGCACAACCGTTTCCACGACAAAAATGTCGCGCCCGGAGGCTCCATTTCTGCCGTCAGTACATGTGGAATCTTATCCATGAGATATGGACCACAACAAGAGAAGAATGGAGATTGCACAGATGAGGTCTACATGGAACCTGGAATCTAGCGTAGAGTTACACTTCCCACGTCTGCTAGGCAGCTCTTGGCTTGGTCTCGAACTGTACTTTTGGCGTGGCTGGAGCCGAGAACAGGAAAGTCCATTGATCATCACGGGTTCTTCCGTAATACTCCTCATCGGTTCCAGGTGTGCCTCTTCCATCAACAACGCCTCTTCGTATCATGTCCAAAGCGAAGCTGATCATGAAGGGAATGTTCCGGGTATATCGGGACTTGGCTTGATCTTGCAGTGAGTGGGCTCTTTTTCGGTTTGATGTCACCGCTACCACCATCCCTAGAATTTGGTTCCGCATTTCATTCCGGTAGCGCTGTCGACCCCTGCAGGTGTGTGCTCGTCAGAGTGTCTGTGGAGGTCAGGTAGCTACAATGTCAGTCAGGAGTATGCGCATGGAATATGCAGTACAAAGTGTTTTGCGGAGCCCGGCAGTCTGTCCAATGTCTTCGCCTGACTCGTGACTCGCGTGGAGAGGCATACCGACGCGCCTATGCTCTGTATCTCGACATGCATGGTCTGACATGGCTCTCTGTAACAAGGAGACCCCAAACTCTGCCCTTCGTGCGCCAGGCTTCGCATGGCTCGAAAAGGCAAGTTTCGCGTCCCCGAAAAGAAGATGGTAAAATCCGCTCCATCAGACTCTTGTCCGGAATCCTCCAGCTTGTCGCGCCAAGACAACGCGGCAATGACTCGTGATAGGACTGCTCGTTCGAAATGCCACTGTGCCCGAGGGAAAACCACGTTCATATGAAAATTAATCCCACATGCAGTCCAGTCGCCTAACAACAGCATGCACGTCACAGACCCCTATTATTCAGAATGACGATTCCCACACTACCATTGCTGACAGCGGCCCACGTGGTGGTGTCGAAAAACCTCTGGGCTCCCCCCGCTTGGCATCTCAAACACCCGCATTTCACACAACTTTTTGCCGCGCGCGCTTATCTGTCGTCATGGCCTGTTTCAACAGGCGCCAACGCCGAGTTTTCGGCTGCAAAAGCAGGCCAGATGGAGGGATGGATGCGAAGAGGAAGAAAGACGTGAGGTCGAGATAACAGTAGCAGCAGAGGATGGGTGAGCAAGACTCCGTGAAACCAGCGCCGGCGCGCACGGTCGCGCCGTTCATTCGTTTTTGGCGCGGTGAAACGTGCATAGAACGGGTGGAGGCGAGGCGATCGTATGTACTAGTGTATGGAGCAGTGGTTCCTGAGGAGCCGAAGTTCAACTTCACATCATCTCGATTCGTATCAAAGACTTGGACGCTACGCTACGCTATGAAACAGGCCATTCTGAATGAACAGGCAGCGTAAACAACAGGGTATCATCGAACATGGTAATCCGCCATTCTGTTGATCTGACATCAATTACACCAGGGAAAAGTGGCACAACCGCTCAATCGCTCAAACCACTGCAGTCATCTCCGTCACGCAGTCGCGCTAAATCGGTCACCTCCGACAAATTGCCGCCTTGAGGGCTGCCCATCGATCCTTCAGGGTACGGCTCTTCTTCGCTCCAGGAGACTTTGTGGTGTTTCCGCATGGTTGGTAGAGATGGAGGCTGTTGCGATGGACCAGCCACCAGGTGAGACGCTCTTCGTTGACTTCGAAGCTCTCGTGGCTGCATGATCGCGAGGGTGCTGATCGTGGGTTGGTGGTGCGCTTGGAGTGGCAGAGACAGGTGCCGTTGCGATCGAGATCCAGGCTGTTGCGCGCTTGCAGAGGTCTGCAGCATTCGGGCTCTGGGGCGATAGCCTTTGCGGTGTCGTTGCTGCTGTGGACCGAGAGATTCGCAGGCATCGTGTCTTCGTCCTCCTGGTATGACCAGTATCCAGAGTCTGTCTTCCGCGGAGTTTTCGAGTCAAGTACTGGGGGCGGGATGCTGGCAGTGCCGCAATCAGTGATGGAACGCGTGTCCCAATCACGCTCGTAGTCGTGGAAAAAGTCGTACTGCTCCGGCGTTTCCGCCCTTGAAGTGCCCGCCAGATTGTCGCAACTGGTACACGCAGATGTGCTTGTGCTTGCTTGGTGACTTCTGGGTAATCTCTCGTTGGGGTGAACCAGCTTTCGCCTCCTTTCGACAGGTTGGATCGGGGCAGGCAGGTCTTGAGCGGTAATGTGGTATTTGTTGAGTTCAGAAATTGCAGCATTTTCGATGCTAAAAATTCTCAATTCGTCAACTAGGCAGTCGCCGGCCTCACAATCTGAGGTCGTCCACTCGTACTGCCAGTAAACATTTTGGACTGGTGTGCCGGGGTGAGCCGCAGTGTCCTCAACTTTTGACTGATGTCCAGTGGTACAGTTGTCCTTCTGGAAAGAGGCAGCCATGGTTCTATTGAATCTTGATGTTGTGTCACTTGCGATGGTATTTGGAGACTGCGCTCCATATTGAAAGTCAGCGAATATATGTACAGGCACATTCCTACAACGTCTACATCATAGCCCTGTCGAGAGATACCCCTGCCACAGCGAGCAGCCCCTGCCTTGAGTGCTAAGAAAGCTAAACTTCGGGGTCCGGAAGAAGTTCCTCGTGCCCATCGTGGCCTGCGATTCGCTGTGATTTCAAGGAACCTTTGCCGCTGAGCTCGAACTGAGGACGCTGGAGGCTCTATGTCGCCGAGAATCCTCACCAAGTCCGGAAGCTAAAGTGAAGCACGATGCTAATTCGCTCTGCATTGCGGGGCGACTGGTAGAACCAGCAGTTCTCACAGATGTATACAGACGATTTCCAACCCCGTCAGGGTCTCGTGGACGCACCGACCTTCATGGGTCGCCTCTTTGGCGGAACCTAGCTTCCCGGCATCTTCGCCAAGCAGCCGGCAATTTCAGCAACACCCCACGGTTTGGTGGTGCGCAGAGCGTCACATGGTTCCATTGCAGCCAAGACACTGCTGACCCTCTCCAGCCTGCACTTCGCGATGGTTACCACCCCTGCTTTTTCATCTTCTGGACAAGCTGAACAGTGCCCTTGAAGTTCTCCCTGAAACGCCTAATCCATCGCTCATTCTTCAGCCGCTTTCTCTTCAGACCCGGTCGTTCGTGAAAGCGTTGTTGGGCGAAGGAACGCTTGACCTTGTTTCTGTTGCATAGCATTTCCATGGTGCGAAAAGCTCGACCGACGTCCATGTTGCGCTTCTCATCCACCTCAACTAGTCGGCCAACGTTTGGTGGTAGCACCACTGGCTCTGCTATTTTGGTCTTGGTGATATCCGGAGCGCCACCGAGCCCAACGAAGCTGTCATGAACGTCGGCAGCTGTGTAAGAGGAAGCACGACGAAACCGGTCGCCTGTGCTGTTTTTAAAGATCATGTTGTCGAGCAGCTTTCCCACGGTGTCTTCGCCCTCTGATCGGCCCCGTTTCTGCTCATTCGCGACGCGTCTGGAACCTGTACTCTGCTGAGCGTCACGAGATTTGAAGTGCGAAGCTCGTGTTGAAGGCGACGCAGGAGTGCCCTTGTCAAGGTCCAGCGTCGAATCGAGCAGGACGGAGATGTCATCACTAATCTTGGACACGGCCGGCTGGTCTCGTTGTTCCTCTCGTGTAAGTGGTGTTGTGGTGAAAGCGCGACGGCGGCAGCAGAAGCTTCCGATTGGGATGGCTGTGCGGCTTGTTTGTGGCAATCGGTATGATGTGGCCAGACGCAGAATTGCGTCTCCTGCCCGTGACGGGGCCATTGTCGCTGCGGCGGAGAGTCGATGAGGGCGGGGCGGCGTGAAGTGCAGTGAGGTCGTGTCAATGTCTCAGTATGCAACAGCGGAGGAGACGAGTCTCTCCGCATCGAAAGCAGCAGGGATGCTGATCCTGCCAAGCATCACAGCTTCGTGCATCAACTTCTTCCTCGCTTCGACTGTCACCCACTCGACCGCACTGCACTGCGGCTGCGCAGACCTACTCGTTGGACGTCCCGGTCCCGAGGTATTGGCACGGTATTGCAGCGTCCAACAGACAGAATGGCCAACCCATACGGCCCACCAGGCTACGGCGCGCGCCAACCTCCGTACGGCGGCGGAG
>ANSM01004479.1:0-37875 GCA_000347735.1 Cercospora canescens BHU | reverse complement strand
GCGCGTGCCAGTGCGGGCATAAGTGGCACAAGGGCTGATTGTCGTGAGGGGAGATGCATCTCGCGGGCGCGAAGTCCCTGTACGCCCCAGCCCGCACGCCTGCAACTGCCTTACGATAACTCCCAGCACGGATCAAAGCCCGCATTTGCCTCATGATGACCCCTCACCTCGACTCATGCCCCGTGGCGCGACATCTGATGAACACCATCTCCAATCGTTCCGCGGCGTCGCTGCTAATGCTAGATTCGGAAACCGAGCGTGTTGGCAAAAGCGAAAGTTGGTACGAGACGAAAGTGCCCATGTGAGAAGGTGGGCGGGTAGAGCAAGACTAGGGCGAGCTCGGCAGTTGCATTTTGCTTGTTGATCCGTCTGCTCAGCCGGTGCGACCAGAAGAGGGCAGAGGTCTAGATTTGTGAAGAGCAGGGACATGCTAGCCTTATCTCTTTGGCTGCTACGGCGAGTGAAAACTTACATGTTGGTTTCTAGCGCGCATTTGCCTCTTGGGCTTTCGATGACAAGGTTATCTCGTATTCAGTATGCTACTATACCTTGCTGGCCAGGCTTCGTTGCCGGGCCGTGAACGAAGGTTGTGAGACAATGTCATCGAGCGGGAGCCGTGCATTCCCTTCGAAATCTAGTTTTCTTCAGTGCAAAAATTTTTATAATCTCGGCCAAACGTGGATTCCGCAGCCTTAGACCGAAAGGTCTGTCTGAGCTAAGAGCACGAGAATTGTTAATATCTATAGCATGCCTTAGGTTGCAAGAATAATTGTACTAGCGGTCTGTTCTTTATAGTTAGAGACATGCCGACATGTAACCTTAGAAACTTTGCTCGCGCTATATAAGCAAGGACATCCAAGTAATACATACGAAGGCCATACCCTAGAAAACCTAGTGTCTAGATACTAGTCTGAATGTAGATAGCTATTACGTGTCCGAGCAAGGTTCTAGCTACGTACGGTGTCCGCTTCGTGCCTTTGTAACTCACAGCCCTCTACGTGTCTTTTCTACTTGCCTTACTTCGACAATCCCATCTCACTGTATAATTTCGACACCGACCAAAGCTATTCTCACGTAGCTATCTACTTAATACACGCTAAAATGGTCCGCTTTGTTGTAGCTATTAGTAGCATCTTGAGCCTAGCTTTATTAGCATACGCTTGCGAAGGTCTCTACCAATGCAAATACTCATCTGGGGCCCATTGCTGCGTAAGTATAACCGATATCGTTCTACTTCGCTCGAAAAGACTTAAGTGATATAGCTTCTTCCTGGCACAGGATACGGCTCTGATAACTGTCCTACGGAGTGCGACGGCGGCACTGCATGGCCTCCTGAGTGTGTTGCATCCGGAAAATCTGGAGTTCGGCATAAGTGGGTTGACCGCCGCTTACGACAGATTCGATAAGGCTAATAAGAGTATAGCTGCAAATGCGGCAGTTTCAAGGCCAAGTGTGTCAGGTAGACAACGACAGATACCCAATTGGCTACTAGGGAGCTACTCTATTCAGTTAGAACGCTAGCAAAGATAAATCTCCCAGAGCCGTGCGTGGAAGTCGCGACGCTATTTTACGGTCCAAACGAGGCAGTGGTAGGAAGAGGACGGATTTGATTCTGTCATTCATATTTCTTATACCGATGTGGTATTATTGCGGGCCCATGCGAGAGTAGCTACTTGATCGCTAAAGAGAATCTAAAGCTGGGGCCCGGATGACTTAATGCATGGAGTGCCTTATACAGTCGTCCGTTCTTAGCATTCACTCGAGTGCCTCCATGTAGTTTCTAGTACCTCCGTACTTCGTTCCTTAATCGATAAACATTGCAGTCACTACAGCTCGTGTGGGTATGAGCCGTCGCGCCACATAGCGCGTCAACCTGATTAATGGTTCGAAACTACACTGGTTGGTTAGTTGGTTGGTTGAATCATATACGGTTTCAGCCGCCACGAAGGCAGCTATGCCCGGATGCAGAGGGTTGGCTAACAGCCGACGCAGCGTTGACAGAGTTAACGTGCCCCACTTCGCCGTACTAATAGCACGACCAGCTGCCCCCTTGCCTCTGCTTGTGGTCTGTCTCTATAGCTAACTATATATTCCTATAATAAGTGTGCTTTTCTCTGCGTCTCTCCTTGTTGCTTCTTATGTCTGCTATCAAAGACCCCTATTCTGTTTCTATTTATTATAGCTCTAAAGGTGTTTAGACACCATGTCTACGACGATATACCTACAGTCTCCCCCTAATGTTCGGCTTCGTCTGCTTGTTCTAACCTAAACAAGGCCCTCTATAGGCATAGATGTGTCCTTCGAATTGTATCTGTGTGATTTTGTTGCCTCCTACTAGGTTCCTATGTAGCTGTGTATTTCCTTCCTCTTGCGTCGTGTGTTGTCGGCGGGCTAGCAGCGCCCTAAGTTATCGTCTAGCTCTACAGATAAGATTTTCCGCTCGTACGAGGCGTCGAATTACTAAGTATAAGAGCTCTATCGCGAATCTCCCTAGACCTTGTCGGGCGTGTCGAAGGGTAAGCAGTCCTTCTTCACGCGATTTAGGGGGGGGGGGCGACAGTAGACGAGGCTGTCTATAGACTATATATGTTGTTAGTATCGACCGTAGTATGCCGAGTGTCTAGTGTTTTAATTCGCGGGGAAGATAATACCGTTCTCTCCGAAGGCTCGTCGATGCGGGACATCGCAGACGTTGTTAGGGGTTAGTAATAGACTAGCCGGAAGCCTATCGGTAACTGTGTGTTACTGCTGTAGTATTGTTGGGTGTCTAGGCTTCGTCGTCCTATCTATGTTGCCGGCGAGTCTCTTACGGCGCTGCTGCTGCCACTAACTTCACTGCACGCGTTCTGTCCGTTTCGTACTCTCGGTGTGTAGTAGTCTTTCGTCTCCCGCGACCGTAACGGCAGGTCTGCAGGCACATTTACGCGGAGGGACGCGTAGAAGCCTACAGATGCCGTCACGGCCGCGTGCAGACATGTAAAGCACTGTTGTACTACTGAATTCCGAAAAGTGTGCTTCTCGCTATGTTGATGTTTTTTCGAAACTGCACTGATAGAGTACAAAACTACCTCCATACCGAGCTTTGGGTCTTGTGTTTTCCGGAATTCGGAATTTCTATTTCGCCTAGTCCGCCTGATTGACTCCACCCCATCCAATACTTATATTTCCCGCGCTGATTGCACTCTGGAAGCGGTCCTTCCTCGTTCATTTTGCTCTGTTCAACTTTCTGACTTTGTGTCAGCAATCGACTGCGCTATCGATGTGGTAGTGCTTACTGGATCCAATAGTCCCATACTGAATCTTCACAATCTTCGGACAAGACTTTCGAGGGCTCCCATGACCGCTCCCAGATCACAAGAACACTGTTCTCGGTCGCGGATGCAACGTGCGTCGTGAATTGCCGAAGTGAGATGCCAGCAATGCGTTGTTGAAGGTAAGAATCGACTTCTGTCGCCGCAACCTCACAGGGTGCCCATGAGACGAGGTACCACCAGTTGCCCTCTTCATCGTATTTCGAATCAACGATCTTATCGACCACCCATTGCGCTTCTTGGAGATCGGTTGCTTCGGTTGTTGCCATCGTGATTTTAAAGGAGTGTTCGTCGACAGGAATGCTCGCAGGTGTTGAGTGCAGAGAGTTTGTGCTGAGAGAAGAAGACTCGAGGCTTGCGATTCGAAGGTGGCAGCCGGGCCAGCTATAAGTATTAGTCCAGCCAAGATCTGCCCCACCCGCTCAGTGCTATGTTAGGACACTGGCCTCGCTCGTAGCTGCAGACCAGCGTGCGGCGTAGGCAATCATTGGCGCACATTGGTTTATAAGTGACACATGTGAGGCCTGGGTCGCAAAAATAGCGCAACGGCACTCCTTATCGACACGCCTCAATCGTATCCCATGTCAACGACATGCATGTGTCCTCAGTCGAGACGTAAGTGGACAGTGTGCGAACTCACTGCATGCTGAGATGCGGCCCTTCAACGCCTGTGACAGTTGTTCTCATGGCAAAGAACGCAGGCTGAGATCATCCCAGCTATGGGCATTCGTCAGCTCATGTTCTCTGGTGAGCACTATGCACGTATAGCCTCGCAACGTCCCTCCACTAATTCGAGAGACAGAGTGAATCAATGGCCGTTGTTGTAACATTTGTGGCGAACCCACTTGGACCTGGCTATGCCTACTTCCCTTGAGGATTATAAGCGACTCCCGTGACGTGCCAACACTGATTGACGCCCTCCGCTCGGTCGATCCTGCAGCTCTCATCTATTTGTATAGATTGGTCTCCGCCGCGGTGTTCTCCTATCCAGTCATCGAACAGCTCTTCGTTCCGCAGTCGTAGCCGATGCGGCGCAGAGACGCCAACAAGCAATGTCAACGGACCGATCACTATCAATTGGCCATCAGCACTTCTTCGCTGGCTCGATGCTGCAGGCGCACCAGGGGTCATGTTCACCATCAGTCACCGCCGGGCGCCTGCTCAGAACATAAAAGCGGTCTCACCTGCCATCATCCTCTTCATCATTACCTCCTCGAACCTCCACGCAATGCCTGAAACACCTACTTCCTACCATGAGCAAGCTAGCTCTACGTCTATGGTGCCCTTGCAGTCCTCCTGGGTCCCTTTACCACCACATCACTCTTCGAATGACGGCACCATTCCTGCTGCCTCGTTGAGTAGCGCTTTCGCCGACTCTAATAACTCAAGTTACGGACCAACCTCAATGCCCGCGCCAGCTTATTGGACTTCTAGTCAGGGTCTGAATCAGAACTACCGGTACTTTCCACAGGCTGACCATCAGCATCAACAATCACTGTTTCCCGACCATGCGCTAGGAGCATCGAGAACCAAAAGCTTGGTACCCAGTCCAGTCGTCAGCGAAATGTCCACGGTACCGCATCATGTGGTTGACAATCGCACTCGGGCGCTTCAAGCCCCTACACCTGCACATTCCAACGAAAACACCCCTATAGTGCTGGAAACATCAATTGGCGAAGCTGTGCAGGTACAATTGAGCCTGAGTCATGCGTACGGCTACGAGATAAATCCCTCAGCACTTCAGGCTCTACGCGCAACAAAGGATGAAAGATTCTCCCGCCGAGATTTCCTTGCAATGGCCATGAGCACGGTGTTTCCTCGTCCCTTGCAAGCGCTTCTCCTGAAGACCACAGTTCTCTTCACCGTGAGGACCGTTGCTGAGTTATTGCACACCAAGGACAGCCAATGCACTTGCACTGATGACGACCGCTGGGCGCATGAAAGCCAGACTCGCGACGCGCATCACCACTTGTCACGAATTTACCCGATGGACACTCGACTCAGACTACAGGTACAGCAAGGCCGCGCAAGATACATGTGCGAATTGCTTCGTGGATCAATCGAAATGTTAGAAGGAATGGACTCTTTGAGCGATATATGCTCAGATCAAGACGTACAACGGCCACTCCAGTGCATCAAAAACTCAATGTACTGCTCCGGTGACGAGGAAATGACTTGCCTTGGGTCATGGGTCAAAGATAACTTGTTGGGATTGCTCACCGAGCACATTTCGGACTCTACCACTAAAGCAACGACCCACAGCGAGAACTCGATGGCAGCAACGAAGCGAAGCGAAGCAGCACCTGGGCCCAGCATGTGTCACCCTCAGCCTGCGGCAAGCGGCTCGTGTAGGTGAAGCATGGCTCCATAATATATTATCTAACAAGTCTCAGGTTCTGGTTCAACCAACGAATTTCAATTGCAGTCCTCCAGCTCCGAAGTCGTTGTGCCGGCGCCATCTATTGTACCGTTTGACCAAGAAAACACTGCAATTCCCACACTACGAGCAAACAGAGATAAAGCACAACGAGAAGGCTATTATGATAGATCAAAGCACATTCTGGACGATCATCTGAGGACTATGCGCAAGAGCAAGCCAGCTGGGCAGCCGAAGCGCTCACCACGCAAACGCGATCGTGAGGAACTCGACGTCACGAATCATTCCAGGGAGTCGGCTTCTTGCGACGACGTGGTCGTTCTCGATGCTGTCGGCGATGAAGCAAAAGATGCGCCAGTGGAAATGCCAGCGTCTAAATTACCTCGGGTTGCTTGAACTAAGATATGTTGTCTCGCAGTAACCGTAGATCGACTCTCATTGTATAGCACTTCTCATTCTGACTATTTCAGCTCCTTACCAGCAGTCTCCATGACTCGCCTCACCATATCAAGACCTGGATAAATCAGCGCTACGTCACGGCCCTTCCCACACCCAGCTTACCGCGCATTCGTCCTCCTGCGGCTTCCCGAACGACTGAGCGAATGACACTGACAGCGAGGTGACGAGTGATGGTCCTCTTCTTGTTCTTGAGATTCAACAGAGAGCGAAGGCCCATTGAGTGGGAAGGTGATTGCTTTGACAAGAGCTGTGATATCTTGTCCAGTCGTTCGTTCATATTGTTCATCCGTTCGTTGATGGCAGAAAGGTACTCCGAGGTCTGCTGATGATGATGTTCCATTGCCTCTTGAAGCTCAATCAGTTCGAAGGGAAGTACCGTATCCATTTTGGGTGAAAGTGAACTGAAGGCTCGGTCGACGAGCCATGAGGTCATCTTATACCGTATGATCTATGTCGACGCCAAGATTACCAAGACATTCTATTGCCTGAGAGCAGTAAACCCGAAAGACGTAGTACCACTACCATGATTCACGTTTCAGAGAACCCTACAGCCCGCTCATTATCTCGAACAACTTTTCCAGGCTATAATGTTCGGCAGCTCTAGTGGTCAGATCCGAGGTCTCATCGCTCAATGGTTCCTCCTTGATCTGGCAGGTGACATTCATTGCGAGGAACTGTCGCTCCGCTCGGTAGGCATCGGAGCTATTGCAACCCCCTTGTACTTCGAGAAGGCTACACGACGATGCTTGCTGACCTTCGCATTGCCTACATTGTGTCAGTACTTTGCCGTGCTCACGAGACGTTCAACTCACTATTGAACTGCCGCCAGTCCATCGGGAACGCTTTCAGGAATCTTAAAATTGGCTCTCTGATTTCCCGAACAATTGTGTGGCATTGCTGTTAAAGAGATAGGAAGGAAGTTTGCATCCTCGAACGTTATTACCAAGTCGCAGGTTGCATTCTTTCCATTCAAGAGCCTGCCAATATCAACACAAAGCTCCGGAGCGACTGGTTATTCAGATATACGCACATGAATTGGATATCGTCGCCGGCTATGATCCTGTTGACTGGGCTCGTGAGGCATGGCAGAGAATGTTGAAAAGGTATAGTGGCTGGAACCTCAGCGACGAGAGCCATGATGATCAAATATACGATATTTGAGATCATACGGCGTGGTTGAATGTTATTTCTCTCTCACATTTTGGCTTTCAAGAGATATTTGTAGACAGGAGATGCTTCGAGCACACGGCATTCAGTCAACGGATTCCTGCATGTCGACTGTCGGCTGAAAGCGCGAAGGACTACCTGTATTCCGGATCCCACATTCTGCTTCCAACGCAAACAGTTGATCTCATGACACGGGTAGTCTCGAGACAGATATCATAGCGTACCCTTGCCTGGGTACATTCACATCACGACAAGATTCAGTACTAGCACAGGCAGTACAGATGCATCCAGATCCGTTTGACTCTGACATACAAGTGGTTGGTGAAGCGACCTCATTTTGATTCGTCGCTGATAGTCTTGGAAGATCATCGAGCACATTCATATCCCTGGGCTACTACAGAAGACGCTGCATGTAATGACGCATTCAAAAGCGCTAGGAACACTAGTTGCCGCCAAGAAGATGAAACAAAAGTTGGAGTCTGCGCCTATCGACGTTTCACACGAAACTGCTTTGACTCAAGTGGGGTTATCGATTGTAGTCATCGTACAGGTCTTTAGTTCCTGAGCTTTGTCCTGTCTTTGGTTCTGACAGGTAACCTGACAACATTGTCATGATATCTTCCCGGCCTGATGAAGCTGCCTCCACCGTTGCTCTTCCTTTTACGTAGCAATCTGTCGTCACCTATCCTCCCTCCTGATCGTCGTGCTTTCAATTTCAGTAAAAGTCTCACGGCTTTGAGGGACACCGGGACTTCGACACAGAAGAAGCGTACGTCAATGCTATCGGTGCTGTACGTTTTCCCGTCGTTGGCCCCGTAGATGTAGTGCGTTGCTCTTTTCGCGTAGCGTGAGCCTCTGATGCAGAGCGAGCTTTCGAAGTTTTCGCGGTATCGGTAGGCACGGTTACATGCAGCACATTCTCTTACATGAGACTCGAAGATCTCTAGTGTATGCCGTTCTACCCATCGCAAGGGCCTAGAGATCCCGGTAGTTGGCTCTCGTGGAAAGTGTACCGATCGAATTGTTCTATTCATGGTCTCTGGCTTAGTTCTAGCTGTGTTCGCCGACGCATCTACTGGATCTGATCGAGCCATATATTCTTCGTGAAGACATCTTCTCGGTCGCTGCATTACTAACGGGAACAAACCGGGATCCCGTTTTCAAATGCACATCAATTTTCTCACACCAGGAATCGTGATCTTAGCGACAGGAAGCAGGAAGAGCAAGTGAGTGTTCTGTCTGTGCTTGTGGAGCATTCAACACGGAAAACCGGTTGCGGTTACGATTGCATGTTTTCCTCCCGTCGAAACCTACGAAGGTGATTATTTAAGGTTCAAACTCTCCGTCTTTATCATTCCAGTGCAGTAGCTCATCGATATCCGGAAACTCAGGAGCACCGGAAGATGGGTTCTTGATGTATTGTGAGATTTGACTAAGGCCCCCAGTGACGTGCCCTGAGAATTTGGCCAACTTCTTAAAGATCTCCGCAATATCCGTCTCGTGCTCGTCCACCTTTCGAGACATCTCCAATTGCTTATTAGAGAGTGCCTGAACCGCTCGATCCATGACGCTCCCAGCTTTTAGTGAAAAAGAGCCCCCACCGACTTCATCGGTATGGCGGTCAGGAGCGGCACGATTTGTCGTGAGTTGTTGATGGAGGCTTTTATAAAGGCTCCTGAGCGCTGCAAGTTGAGTGCTATACTCAAGGAGCTGAGAGCTGGTTGTTTCCTGTGCTGTTCTGACTCCCTCGAAGCGCCGCTGTAAGTCTCTATGTCTCTCGCTAAGACTATAGCTCTGGGATTGTACCTGTATCAGTTGCGCTCGTATGAGGTTAATCTCTGGCTGCAAGCGAGTCTTTGCCGCTACGAGAAATTGAATCCATTGTCGTAACTCATGAACCTCTGACTCGATACTGTATGGGATCAGCATATGGCGAATTCCTTTCGATGGTGAACTCACTTGCGGGTGCGCTTTGTTAGCTGCCTGCTTCCACCCTGCCTATAGCGACCAAATCCTGTATTACGTTGTTGAGTTGTGTCCGTTGAGTCTAGTCTATGCGGTGGTTTATCGAGCGAGGCGAAGGGAAATGCGAAGTCGACAGGGGTATCCAAGTTTGTGTTCAGATTGCCCTCCAGACTGTGTTCGCGCAGCGAGGGGTAGGAGACGCTGGTAGGTGTCTGTGCCGGCAGGTTACTCATTCCCAAGCCGATACCTGACGTATGCAAGACGGAGGGGTCGAAAGACATGGGATCCATTGCTGTGCAGTTACAGTGTCAGGCAAGACGGACGCGAGCGAGGCAGTATATATAGGGTACATCGGCCAATGGCAGGGGACCGAAGCCCATCTGCTTGCGAGCGGCGTAGCACGCACAACCTGGCATGGTTGAGGTCAGTAACTTCTATTGTGGGTCTACGAACGAATCATATTAAGCGCGTGCCGCCGATGCAATCGCTGCAGGTGGACCTATTAAAGAATTCCGCACAACCGATAACACGATTCGCGATTCTGGAGAACTACCCGGTTACAGTCCACTGTATGACTTAAATAGCTTATTGATTATGACTATGCAGCTTGCTATATAGTCAAACACTCTAGAGAAATCATTTCCACCAGCAGCACGAACACAGAATACTCTTTTTTGCCATCTAGATCGCCCTTTATGTATTTGTGCTGAGTATGACTTAGCATTGTGGTCTTGTTACTTCAGCCATTATTCACTCACGGGTGTTTCGAACTTTTTGTGTGCTTGCCTTTGCGCGGTGAACAGATCATTGATGAAGTCGATTAACTGGGTTTGTCCACTCCAGCGCTCTGGCTGCGACAGACCGAACACTTTGTTGCTCGCGAGGTCGGCACGTACGCTATCGGCTGTGCGCATTACTCTGCGATTCGATGATGTCTCCATGCATTGTAGGAGCAGTAGGCCAAGGCTCTCAAGGTCTCTAATCCCATTCTCCGAGGGTTTATCTCTAGTTGCGGTCGAGCATTGTGCTAGCAAACATGAGCCCAGTGGCTTGTGGTACATCGCTTTTTTACGACTCACCCAAGAACACCCTCCCGCTTCGACCGCATATGCGTACTGATCGAGCGCACACTGCTGTGTGAGCCAATCCGTAGCTGTTCAGATATCTCAATGCTCCAAACAACTGCTTTGTCAGTTGAGCAAGCAATGGTAGGGATGAGGCGGCGTACAGATGCTGCGAGGGTGTGTAT
Organism: Cercospora canescens BHU; assembly: GCA_000347735.1. NCBI lineage: Eukaryota > Fungi > Ascomycota > Dothideomycetes > Mycosphaerellales > Mycosphaerellaceae > Cercospora > Cercospora canescens. Next base: position 27,347 of record ANSM01004479.1, on the reverse strand, counting down.
GTGTCTTTCCTCTAGAGGTCGATGCGAGTTTAGGAGCTCCTCGAGTGTGTACCGAGCATAATGGTAGCTAAGATAAGTTTGGCTTCCTGCAGATATAACAAATCGCGGACTTAACAGACAAGAATGGTCGAGGGTCAGCAAATAGTCTTTCACCTGAGGTACCTCCTCAAACATCCAGAGGGACGATTTGTCCTCTTGGTCTGAGCATACGATCATCTCCGAGTTTCCTTGCACAAGCGTGCTAAGTCGCAAGTAGCTAATCCATTGTCTCTCCAGCGAGACCTTTGTGGCTTGCGCGGGAGCTGGCAATGGCTGCGGACGAGACTGTGTGTCGCTCTGCGGCACCCGTGACTCCCAAGACGGCCGCGAGCTCACACTCATGAGACGTGGCTTCTTTGTGGCGCTTTCTCCCGCATTTCGTAAGCCTGTCGCTTCTTGGGGGCGGGAATGTCTCTTGAAGAGTGTATTGACATCACCCTCGTTGATAGTCGTAGTCATGATGGAGGGGTTCGAAGCGCGTGATGAGCCGTGCGGCTGGGCTTTGCCGCACTTTTGACATCGTTGGGGATGCCATGCCACACGCTTCCGGGTTTCCGCTTTCGCTTGGTGTCTTGAGTCCAGATATTGCATGACCATCTCGCATCGGGTCAGTCGCCCGTCCTTCCAGGTGAGAGTTGAGCCTGGAAATGCTGGGCCGCTGCTGCGACGCTGCGGCGCCGTGTTGTGGCGATGGAATCCTTCACCGCAAGCGATGCATCGTAAACGACGCAGACGAGCCTATCAAGCCACGCGCGTATCCACTGCTCTCTGATTGACCTTGTGCATACTCTTTGTCTTCGCATTGCGCGTGCTTGTCCCCGCAATGCGCGTGCTGAGATCACTTGGAGGCAATTCTTCGTGCTCGTGCTCGTGCAGCGCTTGGGGAACACTCCCGGTTGCCGAGATCGTCCCACAGCCGCGGCAACCGGGAGTGTCTGGCACTGTCTGCGACCGTGAGCAAAGACATTCACGCTCTCAAGCACAGATTCTGATCACGACAGTCACGCGATGGACGGATCCTAAGGGCCACCTCACCTCACGCGTAGATCTCCGCTGAATCAGCAGCAAAATGGCGCTGACTCAAGTTGAACGCCCGAAACCCGCCTCAGGCCTTTTCAACATGCGCCAGCTTCGGAAATCGTGCTCGAGCCCGCGGCCTTCGATGCTAGACGATGTGAATGGAGATCATATTGAACACGTCGCAAAAGATCAGGAAGCTGCATGCGATTTTCCGCATACAACTGAGGTCAAAGTCGAAGGACGCAGGCACCACAGAACGCACCTTTAGGGCAAAAACTTATGTGATGAGGCGTTCGTTGAGCATTCACAGTAGGTACGGATCGATTGCCTGCGATTATGCCATCGTCCTTGGAATTGAGTACTGTACACAACTCGGCATCGATTGACAAGATGCTAGATGACCGGTTGGGCGCTTGAACCACAGCTGCTTTGGTTCAACGGAGATAGATTGGGAGCTCCCGCAGTGTCTTCATGCATCTGCAACCCGAGCACGCCACACCTGTCCCGCTGCGTCGATAGTTCATATAAGAATTGGCCGAGTGTCTGAGTCCAAGCCAGACTGCATCTTCCAATCAGCTTGAAGTTTGCAGGTTGCCCGAACGGCAGTGCGCAATGGCGAGGCCCTTGCCTGGGGTCAACGGACTCAATACTTATGTTCACATCCCGAAATCAGTTTCCGCTTCCCGCTCTCAGCTGCAAGCACCACGCCGATACCGAGCGCGAAAGGAGAAGAGGCATGATCGAGTTTCGATCGCTACTGCAATGTCACTGGCGCTAATGCAGTCCCACGTGAGCACCTAGGACTACTGAAAACCTCAAGCCACTCCATAGGACAGGAAACTGCACACAGGACGCATGGAGTTTTGCGCACTGCCTCAGCAATGAGTTCGCCTCCGATCAACTGTGATGTTCCGAGACATCCTCACCTGCAAGAAATCAGGTCATTACGCAAGCTTCCTACCGAAGCTCAAGATGCTTGCCTGCAAGACTATCATAAGTCACTGCTTGAGTTGTTGAACCATTATGAAGCCCCTGGAAAGACACAAGGAACAACATACAGAACGACAAACGACCAACGTGGTGCAATGCCAGAACGGCCGGACTGTGCAGCTTTGAAGCAAAAGCTTGAGGCGCTCCAAGTTCAGTACGACTTGTTGCAGCAGAGAGTCGCTGGTACTGCGACTGCACTTGTGAGCATATGGAATTCTGAATCCTGACACGTTGAAATCTGACCCGAATGCGCAGGAACAACCTCTTCGCTTGGACATGACTACTGCAAAAGATCGTCAGATAGGACTATTGCGTCGTAGGTTAGCTCAGCTCGCAGAAGAAGAATCTCGGAGCCGAGCTTCTTTAGTCACTCTGGTCGAAGGCTTCAGCGCAGCTCCGGGTTCCGGGATGCCCGTCAACTGACCACATCGGGTTTTGACACAGGCTTGGGTAGCAAGAATATATAGTCGCGCTCCGTGGAAGTGTACCGTATCAGATCAATACTCCGCATCGCTTATTCTGATGCCACGTAGCCCGCGCTTTCTCGGTATGTCGATCTCTCGCGGCAACATCAGCAACTCATTGTCCACTTAGGCTCGCCATCTTCGAGTGTTACTTCAGAATCTAGAGCGCAACGCCAATACGAACGCTCGAATGAGGTCAGGAAACACGCATATCTGTTAAAGTGGACAGACCGCCTAAAGCTAGCGCATCCACCGATGCCAAAGAGAGATCGATTGCCTCAGACTTCGCATACAGACCTGGACATTCGGTCTGCGGATGCATTGGCCCGTCCTACGGCTTCATCCCCTCGTCTACAACCTGCCAAACCCAACAAGCGTTCGAAAGCTTCAAGTAACGTGCAGTCACGGAACAAGGACAACTACCTCACCATCCAGCCCCGCGCTAGTAAGGTAACTCCTGTCGATGACTCAAGCTCGAGCTCTCCAGCATCCAGCCACTTCAGTCGCATGATAAAGGGTCACCAAAGTGTGTCTCCAACGATGGGACCTGCTTCCCCGCTCAGCCTGGCGGCCAAGGTGGAGAGGTGGCATCCGTTTCAATCCCAACCGCCCGCTACTGCCGCGCGCAGACCTGAGATTGACATGAACGCAGCTCAGCGCCAAGTCAGCATGATCTGGGCAGAGCTTGAGAACGACTACAGAATATTCTGCGGACAGCTATGGCAAGCACTTGGGCAGACTTTCGTTGCGTCGATTGAAAGACATTGCCCCGGACAGCTCGGCGTGCCACTCATTGGTCGTGCCGTTGATGGGCCTCTACTTACTTCAGCTCTACCGATGGAAACTCATCACGATGACGGGTATCATGGCAGAGGAGACCTGATTGACTTTGATCTAGTCAGTCTGGGTGCAGATGTCAGCGATCCGCAGCGCAGTCAACCGATACTACGAGATCTACACGAATTGGAAGCTATAGACTTCTTGGCTGATTGGAAGGACACCGAAAGTGGCGTGAATACCATCATAGATGATATTGACTTCCTGGCGGATTTCAAGAAAGCATGAATGGAAGAGCCCTTCGATAGTCTGAACATGAGAGAGGAACACAATGTTTCTGAACGGTAGGATGGATAACATATTATGTATTCATTGCGTGTCTTTGCAAATCACAACACTCCTTTACTCTTCGGAGGAGGGCCAAACGCCATAAACTCACTGCAGCGCTCCTGCGCGGCCATGTTTATAGTGTCCTCTTGTCATGTGAATCCCTCTGCTATGCTTTTGAGCCTTGGGTCTAGAAGACCTTCGTGTTACAAGCAGCGTGATGTTCACCGTCACTTTTGAGATGACGAGGATTGTAAGTTAGTAACGAACGCTGCTCAGGTCGGTGTACTATGATTGTATCTGTGCCAGGGCATGGTATTCCAGAACCTATCGACGATCTAAAATCAAATTGCGGACTTGACTGAGCAACGCTGGGACTGCGAGCATGGCGCGTTAAAGCACCTTTCCACGCGTGCAAACGGATTCAAATTAGCGGAAGCCGCAGAGTTAAGAAGACCATGCGTCTGTTGTAATCTAGGCTATCTAAGTGTAGTAATACAAGAAATATCGACCATTCCAACTCACTTCTACTGCACCATGAAAGCGACCTATTGATTCGGTCATACTATCAACACCTGCCAACAGACTGCCAAAGCTACCCAAACGAAAGACATACATCCGAATGGGGCCATCGATCCGTCAGAGGTGGGAAGTTGATTTGTACCGCTAGGGAAGCTGACGCTCGCACTTGCTCTAGTTACGACAGGTGGAATCCCAGATGATGAAGGGATTGTAGCAGCGGTCGTAGTTGAGCAAAACGGCGGCTTTGTGCCAACATTGGGTCTTCCGCTCGCTGCAGCCAAGGTTCCACTCTTCGGTAGAGAGCCCCCGGGTACAGACTCAAGTCTATCAACACGAACCTTTAAAATCCGTCCTGGTAAGCACATCTCTTCGTGTTCGAGGTCCGCAAACGCGATATAACGCTGCAGCAGGTTATCTGGTGCGAGATCAAACGCGTTGGACACATTTGCAGGCGATCGATCCAGTGCTCGAGGGGTTGCGCCTGCAAAACGACAGGGGTCGCAAGCAAACCAGTTGAACTGCGTATAGGTGGAACTTTGATGCTCAGACAGATCGATACGGATGCGATGAGCGCAGGAAACCTCTACGATAGATGGCGAGAAGGTGAGATTGGTTTGGGAAGCCTGCACGCTAACTGAACCACAATGCTTGGGGCTAGTGGTATTCCAGGACATTGTTCTGGACGGTGTTAGCCCTCGCAGATCTGACCCACAATGATAGTAATAAGTGTTTACCGGGTAGTGGAGACCTGATTGGCACTGCATAGTGCCAGTAGGAGCGCCGAGAGGCATGCAGTACGCGCAACCATGATGACAATGCACTCTCGATAGCCTTAGCGTTCTGGAAAGGCAGCGAATGTGAGCACTTTAATAATGCATGTGTGAGAGCTATGCTTCCGTATCATTTGCAATCACAAAACCGGTTTTCAGGTTTCCAGATCCCGGTCTCCAAATCCAGATCACTCTCTTCGTGTGGCAGTTGTCGGAGTCACGAAAGTCGAAATCGGGCTATGAATCTGACACCTATAAGATACCGCCGTTGATCACATCAAACTTTGGAATCAACCCACCGTCCCCAGCCATCCCACCATGGCACCCAATGCTCAACCCGAAGTGGCTTCTGGTCCGATACCAAGACCAGATATTCTCAAAGATGATAAGCCATATTTAGCTCAGACTGTACTTCAGAACGAATTTGCCGCACTGGGCAGTGTATTCAAGGTTAAGTCCGAGGTTGAATCTCCCGCTCCGCGTAAATATGCAGCAACCGCTGAGAACGATGGGACTGTCGACGAACCCGACTATAGAGACTCTGAGGGCAGGAAAATGACGAAGGAAGAGATTGAAGCTGAGGATAGTGGTACAGAGGATGATGAGGAGATGCCCGACGGCACGAAGCCACGACAGGAGACCGCGCAGGGCGACATCGGGCGTGACGAGTTTCTTAAACAAGGAGCGGACAATATAATGAAGCTGCTGGAGCGGCCAGCCAAGGTCCCTCTTTCCATCGCTGAAATATCTCAAATGGCGTGCATCGATCTTCGTATGGCGTGGTTTACGGGACCAGATACGACGCGAAATGCATCTTTCCAACACGTGAACAAACTCATGACAGAGGCAGGTGAGTCCACTAAAGATGGTAAGGCCTACGCTCTTGATTGGCAAAATGCCCTCCAAACCATTTACGGCATTCATGATTCGATGCTGTTGTGGTTCGACGATCAGGAGCCATTCCGCCGCCCTGGGGCTGGCAAATCATGCGCACTACTCGCATTGAGTCTTGTCAAACTGCTGGATCCCTGCGGACTGGATTGGAAGTCCGTCGTGCCACCAGAACTGAGAAAGATTATGAACAAGATTCTCTTGTCTGCAATGCCCTCTCTGCCAGAGGAGGTGCAAAGAATGCTGCAGTCACTGGCTGCTCGAGAAAACCGTCCTACTAGACTACAAGAAATTACCCTCAAACCTGCTACAAGTCACATCAAAGGCTTTTTTGTTGCTGGTAAACAATCTGACACTGCGAAGATGGCCATTGAACTAGAGAAATTGACTTCAATCAACAAAGCACTACGAGAAGCGAACATCAGGGCAAATTTCAAGCCGAACGACACGCTTCTTCCTACAAGCATTCTGGAGAAATGTGTTGAACAGATCAAAGGCTTGCAAAACCCGGCCGATATAGAAGTCGTGTTAGACAATTGCAAGGCTTACTTTGGAAAGATACTCCGCGACGCATGTGGTTATCACAACATAGCAGCACAGTTGATGAAAGGCTCGGCCCAGAAGACGCTCGGTGCAACCTTGAGCGAGCGGGCCGAAAAGGAGATACAGCGCTTTCAGTCCTCGTACGAGGAGCCAGTGCAAACTATTATCGAACGAACCCAGGACCTTAATATCAAAGACATGCCCTCGGAGCCTTCACGCCGGTTCGAAGCATTCGACGATCCGAGACATTTGCAGAAGCCCGTAAAATCCGCTTCTTCCCTGCCCTCAATGAAAGACGGCCACACCGAATTCGGTAAACTAGTCAGTGTTCAGGCTCTCCCTCGCGACGCATTCCGAGCTACAGTCAACGCTGGGACAGAGGAGTATCCATTGCTTATCTCGTTCCCAGGCTCGGATTTTGGACGAGGCACTATCAAAGATGCGAGTAAAACACTCGAAAGTCTTAAAAAGTTGAAGTCGGCCCCCGTCAAAGATAGACGCCGCGCTCATGTCAAGGAGATCTACGACATCGTGACCATTCCGAGAAGCTCAACCGAGAGCAAAAGCACGGGCACTGTCATGCTCTGTATTCGTTATCATACAGATGAGGGAGTCAATCCTCTAGCAAAGACGCAACCGCTTGAAGAAGTGCGGTCTCGGTCCGACTGTATTGTCATTCTCGGCAAAGAAACTGTAAACACCCGAGAAGCTCGGTTGATTAGAGAGCGTGAACAGAGAATGAGATACATATTGGCCTGCGTCCACCGCGGTCTGAACCCAGATACCGGTGAGACTGCTGACGAGACTGCAAAGGCGAAAATGCCCTGGCTGTACTCCATGCCGGCCTTCAACCTCGGCTGCTGGTACATTCGTCGACTAGGCTATGAGTACAGCGTACTTGGGCTGCCGTTGATTAAGGCACAGACTCAAAGACGACCTTGGTACCTTGGAGACACTCAAGACGTGCGCTTTGGTGGTACAACAGGCTTCCAAAGCTCATCTCGAAACATTCCACATTTGGGGAGTTCGCCAGACGCCTTTTACATACCGATGATGCAAAGGAGATCGCGCAAGGCCATAGGTCATGATGTGGCCTCACCCATGCAAGTGGAGTACAACGACAACAGCTCAGTTGCCGGTCGAAACGAGGATATGAATTACGGCGGGAATCACGGAGGACTGGGAGGTGACCGGGGCTGGCAGGAAGATTACCGAAGGACATAGTTCGTTCACTTGAGCCGATGACCTAGAGGATTGGACGAGTGCATTATTTGACAGAGGCACGGAGCCTGTTTTGTTGATTAATTGAAATGCAAAGAAGCTTCTCAGAATGAGCTAGCGATTGTCACACAATGTTGAACGCGATTTCCTTGGTCGAACTAGACACAACGGTTTGTGTTCTTATCGCTTTGGTCGTTCTTGAGGCGGGCTCGTCGACTGTACCAATGACTAAAGGACAGCACTAGGGTGAAAGACTTGTTTGTTGCATCACGAGGCCGGATCCTATCTTGGCACAACATCGTGCGACATCTTCAAGTGTCGCTTCAAACTCCAAGGTTTACCAAATTTCGCACTGCATCTCACTCCAGTCCTTTGCCTCATGCTACAACGATACGGCGCCATGTGCAAGTGATCAACCTCTACATGTCGACGCAGGGTATCTTGCTTTTTGAACTTGCGTCGACAGCCTGGTCGAGAACATACAAGATCAGTGCTCTGATAGTGTGCTCCCAGATGCTTCTTTAGCTCATAGTTTCCGCGGAAGTACTTTCCACATTCCATCTGCATCTCGTCTGGACCTCTCCAGTTGCATCGATAGAGTGTAGCGTTGTGGACTTTGGCCATATGTTGCCGCAGTTCTCTTTTGTTTGCCAGCCAGGTCGTGCAAGTTGGATCAACGCAACCTAGCACTGACCCTGACAACCAAGAGAAAGCCTCATCAGGCATGCACAGCTCATGCCCAAGCTCCAGTGGATATCCAGAGTCACAATTCACAAGACCTCCATCGAGCATCGGACATATGTTAGTATCAGGACGATTGCTCCACGAATCTGAGCTGCAGCTGTCGTCCGCGGGCATTGTGCTGTACTGTTCAGGCACTGGAGCTAGAAAATCGCAAGAAATCCAGTCTGTTGGGGACTTGGGCGGCGATCCAGCATTGAGAAAGCTGACAGGCTCGTTGAGCTGCTCGAGGTCTAGTGTAATATGTCGAGGATTCACCGTTGCTGCGTCGTCAATTCTGTTCGTCCACCCAATGGGGTAGCTGGGCGGAGGAGAATTACTGCCGAACGTCGTAGTGGGGGAGTCTGCAAGTATCGAAGAGCTTGTACCATCCGGCGCATTCACACAGTCGCTCGACATACCGCCTCCATCATTCTCAATGTATTCCCCTTTTGTAGCCGAGCAGAGAGGATCAGACGTGGACACGCTGCCAGTGCAACTATCATAGCCGGCTTCGGGGAAACAATCCGCTCCGACACCAGTAAGCCGTTCTGCAACTGCTGTGCTTGCTCTCCATGCTGAACTAGCCGACCTTGGCGGCTTCATACCGTGCATTGCCGATGTGTGCTGCCAAAAATCTTCCGGGGAGCTTATGACTTCATTACACAGCGGGTGAGGGCAAGTGAAAGGCCAGCTTGTCTGGTATTCGAGGTGTTTACTGACATGCTTGTTGAAATCCGAAAGTCTTATGAATTGAGTGTATCGTTTTTCTGACGATAGCTGCTCATTTCCAAGGCAGAACAGGCATCGCGAAGGGACAAGTATCACGCCTCGCTGGCATACCTGACCACAGAAAAGGTCGAGATTGCCAATATGTTCCTCGCAATGATGGATCCAATCCAGCTCGCACCCAAAAACCGTGCGACATTCGAAGCAGAACCTATATTGAGGAAGGGTATCGTCGACCAGTACAAAGTGATCCAGGAGAAGGTGCCTTTTAAGCGCTTGCTGGGTGGGAAAATGACTCATGCAATTATTCCATTGACACCGCCGAGATGTGGGGGCAAGGTGAGAGGAGACATGGTGTGCTGCCTTGTCTGTGCCAGCGCCTCGCATCGGCCACCCACAGTGAGACCACGCGCAATGCTTCCCTATCGCAAAGCGTGCAGATCGAGTCCAACTTTCCTGCGTGGACATGGTCTGCTTCTTGTGACGTTGCAACATAGACAAATTGAACCGAATCATGTCGTTTCGACTGGGATAGTTTAGCATTTGGAACTCGCTGAGCTAGATGAAAAGATAACCTACAGCGATGCAAGAACGTCAGCTTCACTCGAGAGTGCTCCTTCGCACCCCGGATAGCACCAATGGCACGTGGCCGGCTTTGCCATTTCCACAAGTGGCTCCAGAAATCTCTCTGGGCCTTGTTGTTCAGTCACGTTTGAGTGGTAGAAGAGCTGAATGATATCGGACCGGGTATGATCATATCTCAGGCTCGCCAGTAGAAAGCGGGAAGCTAAAGTTGCGAGACTGCTCCCTGTAGCTCCAATGGCTACTTTGATCGGCCCAACCACTGGCTTGGGCGCAATGTAACTAAAATGAGGACTTAGGTCGGCTGTGCGCGATGCGAAGGTCGTCTCAGGCGGAATGTATCGGGCAGGAGGTGAGGCAAAGGCCATGAGTGTCGGCATCATCTGATCCGCTTGTGCATCGCATACAAAGTGCGGAAGAATGTACTCCCGTCCAACGCCGCTACCGCTTCTTCGCTGCGCGGCATACATGAGCTCTGGACTATTGTTACTTCGCACGATTCAGAGGCGCAATCGTATAGCTTACGTAGTAAAACGTCCTGTGGAAGACCTTTATCATATGTTGATAGCTCGAACGACATTCCTGCACGGCTCCCTAGTTCCCTCACAAGCATCGTAAGCCGTTCAGCGGAAAGCATCCTCGTCATAGAGATACTTTTGTCACGTTCCAGGGCACGAAGCAATGGCAGACGCCGACTATCCGCACGAACGTCTAGGACCTTTCTGTCTTCGCCTGGTAGTATCTTGAGATCGTTGAGATCCATCAAACTATTTATTCCGTCGAGCGCTCCGTCTGCGATCGCAAGAGCGAGCAGCTGTAAGACGGGGCACATTCCGGGGTTTCGGTAGTCTTGGTAGAGATGCAAAATTATGCTATTGCATGTCAGCTACGAAGACCCTTGAGACGAGACGGGTGAGCAACTCAGCGCGAGACTTGCTACGCCTCTTTCTAGGGAACCGGATCTTCACCAAGGCTTGGAACTTGCGGCGACCATGTTCATTGAAAGCAATAAAGCAGATGTCTTGATATCTGATCCCAACATTGCTGTCTCGGTCGGAAATAGCTTCTGCAAGCTGTCCCGGACGGATGTCGAAGAACGCCATTATGAGTATTGCAAATGACAATTGAAGCCTAATCCTCGGATGTCCAAGCTCCTCTTCATCGTACATCCAGAGATACTCAAGGAGATCTGTCGTAGTGCCGCTTCGTGCTGAGCGTGCTGCACTGTCGCCAGTAGGTAGCAAGCTCTCTCGGATGTTTTGTCCCTTTACACTTTGCATCGTGGACAGCTAAGCGGCACAGCTTCTGTCTGTTCGTATCGAGGTATGCTTCCTTTGCAGCGTCTTGTCCTGGCCAAGGTTCGAGAGAATGCGCGACGGTCCTAGCACTAGTGATCGTATCGGAGGCCGAGGAAAGTGACGTCCTTGAGTCACGCCAATACGGCGAAGTCATTACCGCCGGACCTGGAAGCAGTGCAGTGTGTTGAGCATACTGGACTCGGGGTCGGGAGCACGCAGACATCTACGCAAAATTCTGCCTTGGTCGAGTGAATATTTCTAGCTATGCTGCATGTCAATCGTAGTGCAGCGCAGCAGACAGGATGCCAATAGCGTGCACCCGGAAAACGAGAGGACGATTCCGGATTTCGGGAACTCATGCCTTTATGAGTGCCAGAGTGATAATGCCAGCTCATACAGTGCAGCTCATCAAGATTCTGACTTTAGCTTCCCAGCGTTTGCCTTGAGGTCACTGTCGTGAACTTTACCGTCGAACTTATGCCCAACAACTTAGGGCCTTGCCAGTAGAGAATCGGAAACTCGACTTAATAAAGCGCGCTTTAAACTTGGCGTCCTGACCTATGTCAATGCTCCCTAAGACTTGGTTTCTTACTATTCAACTTCGTAGTGTGGTTTGGCATGCTTTGTAAAGAGCGTGCCTTGGCGTGGGCCTCCTACCGTGATAGATCCTAAGCTTCGCGCACTTCATGTAGACGGATTCCTAGCCTGCTATATAGGAGGTCGGAAGTTACACCTTAGAGTACAGGATGGGTAATAGTATTTTAAGTTAACTTCACAATCCTAGCATGCGTTAACAATGGCTGTAATAAAAATCCGAAGTCTCGAGCCTCAAATCGTTACAAAGGGGAGCAGTTCGGTAAGTTCGCGGGCTTGTTGATCGCAATTGGTTCTGCAAACCCCGATATCGGCCAGAATCAACTAAGTTACACTATCTGATAGGGACGAAACACGGGATGGAGTAAATTATCGGTAAAAGTATAATAACTTGGCTCTCATGTAATTCGTGCGGTCGCCCGATTTCATACCGCTTACGGCTTGAAACGCACTCATGTGCACCTTGCGAGTATTATGAAGCGATGTTAGCCGCCGGAAACACACAACAGATTGCAACAAACCGATAATTGTTCTCAATGTTGTCCGCCCTTTTATTGCACCCACCCACCACCTCTCAAAAACTCTCTGAATCAGAGTCATCACCCTAGAAACGCGACTAAATTAGCATATAGTCGAGGGAGGGAGTTCCTAGCATCTTAGACAGCCTCCGCTCTTGTTTTTAGCACTTTTTACAGAGTTTCAGTTGGTTAGTTGGTTGGTTAATTCCTACACGGTTGCAGCCTTCGCTATGCTGGCTATGCCCGGATACAGAGGGTTGGCTATCAGCCGAAGCAGCGCTAACAGAGTCAACGCACCCCACCTCGCCGTACCAACAGTACGACCAGCCGATCCCTCACCTCTGCTTGTGGTCTGTCTCTATAACTATTTATATATCTCTTTGTAATGAGTGTGTCTTCTTCTGCGTTACCTCTTGTTGCTCTTTACGTCTGCTATACGAAACTCCTGTTGTGTTTCCATTCGTTGTAGCTCGACGGTGTTCTTGCACCATGTCTACGACCATATACATACAGTCTCCCCCTCAACGGGCATGGGCATGTGCATTGAATTGTATCTGTGTGATGTTGTTGCCTCCTACTAGGTTCCTATGTGGCCACATGCTTCTTTCTGCATCGTATGTTGCCGGCGCGCCAGAAGCACTATGAGTCGTTGTACAGCTCTACACGTGGGATCTTCCGCTCGTGCAAGGCACCAAATTACTGAGTATGGGAGCTCTATCGCGAATGTCCAGAGACCTTACCGGGTGTGTCGAGGGGTGGGCAGTCCTTCTCCACGGGATTGGGGGCGACAGTGGACAAGGCTGTCTGGAGACCATGTATGTTGTTGGCATCGATCGTAGCATGCTGGATGCCTAGTGTTCGATTCGCGGGGGAGGTGATACCGTTCTATTCGAGGGCTCGCCAATGCGGGACGTCGCAGGCGTTGTCGGGGAGCTGATGAAAGACCGGCGGCAGGCCCATCGGTGACTGTGTGTTGCGGTTGCAGAATGGTAGTGTCTGGGCTTCGTCGTCCCATCCGTATTGCTGTCGAGTCATTCACAGCACCGGTGTCGTCGCCGCCCTACATGGACGCCTTCTTTTCGTTTCATGCTCTCGTGTGTGGTGGTCTTTCGTCGCCTGCGACCGCGACGGCTCTTCTGCAGTCACATACGCGGAGGAATGCGTAATAGTCTACAGACGTCGTCGCGGCCACGGACGGACATATAATGTACCGTCGTACGACTGAAATTCAAATAGTGCGCTTCTCGCTATGTCGATGTTTCTCCATAGAGTTTCGGGTACGCGGCAAGCATACTATTGACGCCAGTAAGCCAGCACGTGGCTTAGCTACACGTGACCCTCTTCGGGCGGATAGCGATGACCCTGTCACGCACTAACAACACAATTAACATAGCTTAGAAGTAGACAGACTGCTAGAAACGGCATAGGAGACTTACTCCCGCGCTTACAAATAGTTCGGGGCCGTCTTATAGAAGATTGCGTTTTCTAAATCTAAAGATTGAAGTCGCAAAGGGTGGGTACGTAAGAAGGGAAAGCGGCGGTACTGTGCAGTGCAAATGCAGGACGTGACAAGCATGATGCCACGACGAGTGGACTTCGTAATCTTCATATCGACGAGTCGATCCACCGAAGAGGCACTGGCACAATACGGTAGATCAAGCAAGTAGTGACTATAGATCTACTTCGGCTGTATTTAATCACGGAGTTGTGTTCGAAAACGTTCCTCAAATTTACCATTGCGCCTGCGTCAAAATTCGAATCAACTGTGGAGTTCAATCTTTTCATTCGTTCTCGGGCAAAGCTACTATCTCAGTGATAGCAGTCCTAGGCATCGATGGCGTCAATCAATGACTGAGGGCCTGCATCTTGTGCACCAGGTCCAATCCTGCGACGGAAAGATATAAACTTCTCAGAAGTTTCTAGCAAGTTGCTTCCATCTGCGATTGAGATAGGAATAAATCTACGACGATACATTAGTCGAGTATCACGCTCGCATAGTGAGAACGTATCTTACAGAACGTCAACGAATCTTTCATGTTGCAGATGACTCTCAATTGTACTCAACAGTTGATCGTACTCGTTAGCAGACCAATGGATCTGTTCCCTGCTCGTCTGTCAGATGCGCACACATCGCTGAGTGACACCTGGGCTTACATTTTACCAACAAGCACGACAAGCTTTGTATTGTGGTAGCTTTCGGCACGGCTCATCCAACTCTGAAGGAATTTGATGACTTCTTGTTCAGGCGACGTTGTACTGACAAGAAGCAAAACGGTATCTGCGATTTGCGGATTGTCTGTCGGGAGGTAAGTACGGCCGGAGTAGAGATGAAAACTGACATACTTGCCTATCACTTCGCACAGGTTCTGTTTCGTGTAGAAGCTCGGTTGCAAATTCTTATTTGCTAGATACCTTGGGATATCTGCGTAGGCATGTGATCCTGCTTTCTCCAGGGCTTCAAGAGATGGCATGTCCAAACCAAGCTAGGGACAATTAGCGAACGTGGAGAATCAATGAAACAAGCCATGTTATCACGTTCTTACCTTGTAAACCAGAGAGCCGATAAGCGACGCGACATCTTCCTCATGCACGCCAGATACGTGCACCTTTTTCGAGCCTGGCATGTTTTTTGTGTCAGATCAGAGTCGAGGAAGTTTGTGCGCGCGAAGTGCAGTCATCAGTGACAGATGAGGGGGGCCTCGAGCTGAAACTTCTCCGAGATTTCCGGTTCGTGATCAGGTATTGCGTGTGCGACCAGTGACGACGCAAGCATGTGCACAATCAAGAGTCACTTGCAGATCCCCCCCGCTGCAAAGCAGATTCAGCGCTTACTACCCTGGTATGGCTCGTGCACTGCGATGCACAGATATGCGTTATGACTAATCGAAAGATTGAGCACGTTATTGCCACGGCCCGAGGCTTAAAGGATGCCGTTCCGAGTTCAGCGGCGCACCCTCACTTTCGACAGTAACCGCTGCATCCGCCCCGCGTGCTTGCGAAATCTGAAGAAACCAGTAAGCATTGACATGGTGCTCACTCAAAGTTTCAGGAGATTCTACGCCAAGTTCGATCGCTTCAGAGACGTCGATCGCGATCGAGCTCACGCGAATCAGGTTTGATCACTTTGGAACGATCTGTGCGACACGAATGCTAATCCCCACACGTCTATACGCAGTTATCGAGTACAAGCGATGAGAGAACGATTCTCCATGGAACAGTGCAATCTCGTCTCCGCGAGGTCCGAGTCGATCCTAAATCACTGTACAGCAAGCAGAGATCAGGCGAAGTGGACATCGTGACTATTCATGGATTGCATGTCAGCCCATTGCTCCTTAGGGAAGAGCACGCACGAGATAATCATTGGCTATCTGAACTTCTGCCTGGTGAAAAGCGGCTGTACACTTACCAGTACCCGTCGGAAGTTTTCTTTCGTCCGGCGCTGTCTGGGTTGTCGGATGAAGCTGAAAATATACTCGAAGAGCTGGCTCATCTGGTAGATTAGAGCCGCAATGGTTCTGCATTGAGTGCTTCTGCTGACTTTCAAAAAGGGAGACCGTCCGTTTATCTTCTTTTGTCATGGTGTCGGTGGTATATTTGCGAAGAAGGCACGTCTCGCTGGATTTGGGCATCGCTAGAGCTAATGTCGAAGGTACAGGCTATCTGCATAGCCCAGAACAAGAATCCAAGCCTCCTTCAGCGATTACGAGGCATCGTGTTTCTAGGTACTCCCCACAACGGAAGCGAGGTAGCAGATTTGGCCGCAGTATTCGGAAACATCGTGACCGTCTGCTATGACGGTGCAATACGTACCGAGAGACTGAAGAATCTGCGATGTAATGCTCGCAGCTTGAGCGAAGTGAACCAGACTTTTCGGGAAATTGTTGGCACTCTCGAAACTGTCTCCTTCTATGAGGCCAGACCAACGGCACCACTGAACAAGATAGTAAGTCGACATAACACATTTAATGTATAGCGAGTTGATAACTTTAGATTATCGACAAATCAGCAGCAACTCTGCGCGGAACCCACAGCCGTCTGGTTGAGCTTTCTGTCGACCATATTCAACTGTGCCAGACGGCTGGCAGAGATCCGGGTCATTATGAGAAAGTCTTCGAGGCTCTTAGTGATCTGACAAGCAGAATGGTGACTGAAGCTGATGACGAAACAGAGACAGCCGGTAAATCACGTAGGAGTCTTCCTAATCTCCATTTCGACAACAGATCAAACACAACGGCAAATCAGGGCTACACTCACATCAACGGCGGCCAGAATGTTTACAATGTTATGTATGGCCAACCAAACATTCACAAGATTCGTCTGTCAGTGCTGATCGATATATTTGTACAGGTGTGCTGTCAGCGAATCATATTCTGGCGTGCGAGGATCACCCTCCACGATTGGATGTACGTGTAGTGATCACAACATTGCCCTTTGTTAACCTGTCATCACAGCATTTGATGAGTCACAAAGGGGGATCCTTTTAAAGTTAAGCCCAAGATCCCTCCAAGGGCGCCAGTCAAAAGTTGAGGAACCATGTCCAGGAACACTTACTTGGATGAACGCAGAACCATCGTTTACTGAATGGCAAGCCTCAATGCGGCCGTCTGTGTTGCTTGTGAGCGGAAACGCGGGTTGCGGAAAATCCGTTCTAGCTTTGCAACTTGCCAATACGCTCGCCGAAGGTCACTCGTCGAACGAGGTTATATGCTCTTATTTTTTCGATGGCACCATGGAGTCTTCCGCCAATGCTTGCGCCCTATTATGCAGCCTGATTCACCAGATGGTTACACAGCGGCCGAAGCTGCTGAAAATAGTCAGCAAAAGATTGGTCGAGCGGCCTCAGCTACCAACCGAGAAGGAATCGCTGTTTAATCTGTTTCAGCGCTTGGCTGAGCATCGAAGAATGTCATCACTTGTCCTGGTTATCGACGCCATTGATGAAAGCACAAGGAGAGACCAACAATGGATTGTAGACCGCTTTCTGAAGCTGCTTGTCTCACCCGACTCCCTACCTATCAGGCTGATGGTGACTGGTCGCCCCACGAGCCCCGCCGTCAAAGCAATCAAAGCGCTCAAAACAAGTAGCGCCATCAAATCGAGCCAAGGTTGTACTGCCAATTTCTTCCATTTCGCCCTGGAGGAAGGCGGGATCAGGCTACAAAGGGATGTGCAAATATTCGTTGAGAGACGTGTTGACAGTCTGGTGCGAAGTGGCATTTGCCGCGAAAAGCTGAAGCCGGATTTGATTGCAACGCTCTTGGAAAAGTCAGAAGGTACATATCTCTGGGTTTCCTTGGCCTGCTGTTTGCTTCAGAATCAAAATTTTGTGGGCAAGGAAGGCATCCACAGACTGTTGAGTAGCCCACCTCAGGACGTCATAGACTTGTACGGCCTCCTGGTCGAATCGATACCACCAGCGGAACGAGAATTGGCGATAAGAACACTTCGATTGTTGATGGTCTCTACTAGACATCTGGTGTCCCATGAGCTCATCCTGATGCTGGCAATCAGACCAAATCATTCATGCGTCTCTGAGGTTTATGGGGATGCTGAAATTTGTGATGCTGAAGCACTCGAAAGCCTGCTAAATGGTCTAGTGAAAGTCGCAGATGGTACTTTCGCTTTAGTTCACCAAACTTTAAAGGAATACTTCGCCGAAGCTAGGAGCTCCAATGGTGTGTCTACGGCTGACATCAAGCTGGATCCATGTCGCGATCACAACGATACTGCAAAGCGCTGCATGTACTACCTGTTACTACACGACTTCCAACAGAATGTTCTCGAAGATCTACTACGAAGGCGCTCAGAGGACACTGTGGCCAGCGAATCCGCCGATGATACAGCTGAAGCTGATGATCTGCTGAGCCGAATGTTTAGGGAGCCGCATGATATTGTGCGGGAAGTAGCAGGATTGATTGCCACCCGTTACCCCTTATTTGATTATGCAGCCAGAAATTGGGCCTTTCATCTCTCGCAAAGTTATTCACAAGAGGCTGAGCAAACTAACCATCTGGCAATGCGACTATATGACGACACGACTCCTAGGATCTGGCTCAAATATTTGGTAGCAGTCGATGAGGATTTGAGGGATCTTCCGGTTGACTCTAGTCCACTTGTGCTTGCGTGCTTCTTTGGACACGACAGAATTGTTCAAGAGCTTCTTATCGAGGACAAGGCCTTCGATGGTTCGACAGCTTTATATTGGGCTGCGAGGAATGGTCACGCTCTATGCCTAAAAGAACTTCTTTCAGCAAAGAGTTCGTTGACTTTCCCACCTGCTCCTAGAGGTTTAGCGCCGCTAGCGGTCGCCGCAGCTCAAGGACATACGGCATGTGTTCGCATTCTTCTGGCCTATGGGTACAACGTTCATGAGACAACCGAAAGGGGCCAAACCGCACTATCTTTGGCTGCCAAAGGAGCACACTGCGGCACTATATCTGCGCTTTTAAACGCGCAAGATTTGGATGTGAACGCGAAAGATCAGCTGGGAGCAACTGCTCTTTTCTGGGCTTCTGCTGCATTATCTCCAAAAGCTGTCTCTCAGATACTGGACGTCCCGCAGACAGACCTGTCTATACTGGACAAATATCAGCGAAGCGCTCTATCGTGGGCGTGCGAGTATGGGGCGACCGACGTCGTGAAAGCTCTGCTCCCCAGGCTGCCACGAGACCAGCGCAATATGAAAGATCTTAGCGGCCAGACCCCGTTAATATACGCCATCAAGTCTGGCGAGCTGAATACCGTAAAGGCTATAATGGGAGGCATTCATAGCTCCAATATTGCAGACCAAGACTACGAAGGGCGCAATTCCATATCCTGGGCGGCTCAGTCGGCAAATCCTCAAATTCTGGATTATTTACTGAAGAAAGACAAGTCAGCAGCAAATATGGAAGACAAGTACGGATGGACTCCGCTTGCTTGGACACTTGACCCTCCCGAACGGAAAGCGAACGCCGAGACCTTACTCGGCTACATAGCTGGAGACCTCGACGATGTGTCGGCTCTGGCTATGTTCAAGCTCGCGCTGGACTGGCAAGCATTTGCTATTGCACAGCTCCTGATATCGACAGAAATCTTCAACGTCAACACAAAATCTACAGACGGGCGCAACGCGATGTCATATGCAAGTGAGGCTGGTCACGCGAGCTTGACCAGCCAGCTTCTTGGAAAACATGGAAGCACCTGCAAAGCTCTGGAGGATGAAAGCACGACTTCGCAGCTGCCAGCAACTACTGATGAACGTGCAATTCGTGGTGGGAGGCTTCCTCGGTCCATGTAAGGTTTTGCAGGACATTGCAGCCTCAATTCGGACAATGTTCATGGATAAAGTCTGCTACGGAGGATATCTGCTAATACAGCAACAGAGAGATCTACTGTTCGATCTTATAGAGTTATTGCCTGCCCTCCATGAATCACCACCGAGCCTTGGTTCGCGATTCTTGTAGTATCAGCGTTATTGTATGTGAATTGGTGCCCAGATTTGCCTAGTAGTGGTCCTTCGTTATGTTCGTGTGAATTTCCGCTTGAGTTCAAATCTTCGTGGTCTTCGCTCGTCTTGCCCAATGCTGAGGGTGTCGTGAGGCGTTGCGTGACCGCGCTTAACGCCTTGTCACCTGCCAGAGATCCTTTGCAATAGAATTTCTGCAGTGTTGTATTGATCTCAAATGAAGTTACTGCATTTTCGAACATCTGGTGGTTGGCAAGAAGCTGCATTTTGTCGAGTATGTCTTTGAACATCAGCTCGACCTTCTTTCTCAAACCAGGCGTAACACTGCGAAACGCCTTCGAGAAGCGGACAGCTCGAGAGGCTCCAGCAACAGGCAAGCACTTTTCGAAAATCTCCTGCAAGTCTTGGGCCTTCGTTTTGCAAGCTAGTACAACTGGATAGACAAACTTGGTCGTCTCGGCAAGTTCTTGCAATTTTTCGTCGCTCTGGGTATACCGGGACTCCTGTGCTGCCGCTTCTTGAATTTCTCCTATCGTACGCAAAGTCCTTAGGACAATGGGGATGCTCTCTGCAATTTTGCGAAATGAATCGTGAAGGCCAGAACTATGTTGAGCGGCGTCGCAAATCTTTTTGGTCGTTTCGACGATGGTTATGATGGAAGAGATGATGCCTAGTACTGCAAAAGCTTCGGTGCCCGACATGTCCACTGACCAGACCGACAAAAAATTTTGAGCCAGAACTGCAAGGAATATAACGACTCTCTGCAAGATCGTGGCACCACTGCAAGCAGCTTATACGCCACAATGGAAGCTGGCGGCTAAGGGGCTGTGTTCGACTTTAAGCGCCCATCCGGTGGGGCTGATAGCTGCGGGCTTCAATGCGATCGCAATTACGACAATGTGTTGATCTAAGCGCTGGAGCGAGGGCTGTGCAGCTTTGCATCATGAATCAAGCGGAATGCTCAGGCGTGACACTAGCCGACCGCTGGCAGACCGACGCGCCTCTGTTGGCAATCGGAACGTCCCTAGAGACATCAGAACCAGAACGATCGAAATTGATGACCTGAAATCTTGCCCTGTGGGAGAGGAGACGAGATCCAGACTATGAACAAGATGCCCAAAGCCACAGGTCACCTCTGACCCTCTTCATTCTGGAACCAGTCAGCCGAAGCATTTCTGAAACGCTTTCTACTGTCAGCAGAGCGGACTGGCAGGAAGATTGTGTTCCAGAAGTGTAGCGGCTGTAGGCTTCGGTTGGTGGGCTGAGCTTGTAGGCGCAGACGTACCAGCCTCGCAGGAGCGTTAACTTGACACGTCTCGGTTAGTACACCCTGTTCCCAATTTGAAGCAGCAGGTCACGTGATGCAACACTGCCACACGCATGGCAAATTGCGACTGGTTGATGGTTAGCACCACTTACATCACCGCTGCCAGGGGACGAGCAGATGGAGATCGGGAGTTCGAGTTCGACATTCTCGGCTCCGTTCCCGCACGTCGATTACCACGACTGACAGCGTGATGGGAGAATCAGGATCGCGTCATGCAGGTTGTGGTTTGTCAAAAGCTCTCCGCTGATCCAAATGATCCAAAGACTGGTAGAACCTGCCTGAATAAAGGCGACGGACTAGATCACTGCGAGTGCGGCCTTGCATCTCCTCGAATAGCAACGCAGCGTACCAGAAGAGATTCTTGTGGACATGTGAAGCAGGGAGCGACAATAGGCTTGCCTCGAATTGATTGTCGTGCAGCTCAACAGGTCGAAGACCGGAATTTCGCATTTCCGAACTTGCACAAATTTGGCTCACTATTTTCGGAAGTCGTTTTGCGCCAGGCAGAAATGCGTAAGTGAGTAATTTGCAGGTATCATATTTGTCGCGGAATCGCGTCGCTTATCAAGCGAACCGTCTTCATTGGTCTAGTGGTCATGGTAAGTCGACACCAACGGCTTGGTATACGAGGCGAATCTCATTCTTGCAACAGATTTCCGCTTGTCATTCTTAATGTCAAGCGCGGGAGACCAGGGTTCGATTCGTGAGTTCATTCGCCTTCGCACGCTCCGACGAGCAATATCTAACAAAAGTGCAGCCTGATGGAGAGCTCTGCTTACAAAAGCTTGCTCGGTGAGCAAGTTCGACCGCCCAGACCGTGCGTCTAGCTTTTTGTCCTTGGCCCTCAGCTTACCCCTGCGCCACTATATATATATCTGCGACTCACTTTTTGCATGTGCTGCTCCCTCCCTGTCGATCACCATCATCTATCGTTTTCTTCTCACTTGTGCCATTTAGCACCCGTGTCATTAACCTCTTGCTCATCATCTTTCAGCGATGTGCTGACGCACAGGTTATTAGGCATTTGCTTGTTACATAGGTAGCAGTTCATGCATTTTGATAATAGGGGGGGGGTCGAAAAACAGACGACGCCGAAGTGTGGAACGGCACGGCCTATGGCCTATTGTCTACTTTACGTCCTAAGTCATAGAAGTAATGGAATTGCAACATTAGATTTTTCGGGGCCTATCCTCTAGGACTTGTTCAGCACTTCGCGAGTGAAGTCTTCGAATCTTCAAGAGAGCGACCCCGCCAGGCTTTCCATCTTCGTCTTTCAGGCTATGAAACTCTCTAAACCTGCGGCCTGCTATCGTGCCACTCGATTTGAGAGGTAATTTCGACTTTCAAGGCGACATGACAAACCCGTCGGTCTTTCGATTGCGTTGGAAAAGGGATTCGCCCTACAATGCAACGATACGGTTTCTGCTTGTATAAAACACAATTCCATCGATTCGGCACTGTCGCTGTCTGTGCTGTATACTGCTATCAGTGGTAGACAGCCTCGCATACTCCAAGGTCCTTGAGTATCAACTGCCGTGTGTAACTTCAAGCCACCATCAGGGTTTTACGACATGCCCCAACGCTTTCGCACAGAAGAACCACACCGGTGATTGGATCGAACTTTCCAGGTGCAGATTCGGCACGACTGCCTCATTTCATCATCAGCGAAGCCTGGGAATTTTCCGCAAGACACATCCTCATACTCGTCTGAAATTCGACATTCGAGCTCCTACAGCGAGAGCTCAATCACTGCAGGGAATTGTTGCAACAGAGGTTAATGTTTCACAAATTGGAACGGTCTTGGTTACCCAACTTCGCTCCAGCATATGCAAGACTGGTCAATGCAAATTCTATGTCTAAGGCCGATGGCTTTCATATCCCCGGCAGGCCAAATACTTGGCGAATTGCTGGCACCCCCCGAGGGAGGAAATAAACGGCGTATATAGCACTGAATGCGACCAGCAGACCAGTGACCTTCTCGAACCATGTATGAAAGTAAGCCGCGGTCATGAGTAACATCCACCAGCTTAGGCCAGCCACCGATAATGCCGTTTGGATGCCGAATCCCAACTCTTGACGCTCATGGCTTCCCGCGGTCGTTGGTGCATCAATTTCCAGCGAAGCATTGCGCACGAGCCCGTCGGAGGTTCGAATGCGTCTCTTCTCCCGCAGCCCTTCATGGTTCAAGACGGCCGGGAGCAGCTCCAGCCAAAGCATGGCACTGCCCAGGATCAGGAGAAACACGTGCCCGCTGATGTCGTGCCCTCCGCGCCACTGCCCACCGATTGCCTTACAAGCGGCATGTGAGAAGACTTCTTTTGCATCACCCTGCTCCATCTTTTCAGCCAAGTCCGTGGCCAATATTCGCTCACACTTCCCGCCCGTCCATCTGAAGCTGCGATCGACGATTCCCGGCCCGAAAAACCACTGCGTCACAAACACCCAAATGGTGGTGATGACAGTGTAGCGCGCGATGGCTTGCAGTCTGCGCTTGGTGAGTTGGAGGCGGAAAGGAGGCCCGTGTGATGAATGGGTGAGAATGAGAAGGAAGAAGGCCATAGTGGTCCAGAACCAGCCTATCTTGACGAAATACACGTTGAAGACATTGCTCTTTTTCGCGAAATAGCTCGGGGCGTCTCGAGGATCGTAGGACTGCGTGCTTGCGAGATACGTGGCATTCCGACTTGCGGGTTGAAAAGTGCTAAAGAGCGATCCAAGGACCAGAGTTGCGGGATAGAGGGCGAGCAAGGTGGCTTCGAGCACAGTGGGCAGAAACGGGGAGCCTCGCACTGAATGGAGCGTGTCGGCGGTCTGCTTGATCGAGTCGGAGCGGAGGGCGGGAATGGGGACGTCGACTTCGACTTTGTTGGGTCGGCGCGAGGCCATGGCGGAGAAGGGCGGTGTTGTGGGTGTTGTAGAGTGAAGATGGGGACGCACGCAGCTGTTGTCCGGCCAGTGCAAGCGGAGCCTGCACGCGTCGACGTCATTAGGTGGCAGTATTGTTGTGGCGGTGCAGGTTGTGGCGCTGCGAAATCATTTCCCTTTCCCTCGCGCTCTGTGCGATCACAGTCCCAACTGTAGATATCGCCCTCCCGCCAATGCTGCCTCGGTGGATAATCGGTCTTGATTCTCCATTGCCGTTAGCAAATTGTGCCGCTTTCCTGTCGCGAGGCGATAATTGATGGCCGTAAGTATCGTCGGAAACTCGCCGGGGATATCGTCGAAATGTGCCACCAACAGACGTGAAAGCTTGGACGCCAATCCATGCGAGGGCCACATGTCCTGGAGGAAGTAGTTCGCGGGCTCGTTGCCATCGATCGTCACGCCCGCGCGCTGCAGTCTGCGCGCAACGCTCACCATGAACATCAAGCGAACGAGTCGATCCTGAGGGAGTTTCTTGAGCTGTTTTACCAAGTCAGGCCAAAGTGGCCGGTCCTTCTTCGAGTTTTCGGTCGTCATCCTGAACAATTTCTCGGCCACCTTCAATGGGATACCTGGAGTCTGAGCACAATCCAAGCTGGTCTTGAGCAGAACGATCGCTGATGCGAGACTCAGCGACTGTAACTGCCGCACAACCTGACCTGGAGATGTGGCTTCAGCCAATGTAGCGGATAACCTCGTCGCTTCTCCATCAAGAGAGAGGCTGCCACTCGCGAAGTCGTGACTTGTCGATTGTGAAAGCCTAATACGAAGCAGAAAGCCGCCACAAAGAGCAGCTACGATCGGTACGCGGGTCGCAAAGGACGCACTCCAGTAACCAAAATGCTCTTCTGATGCCATCTCGATCTCCGCATCCTTTGCGGAAGTGCCAAGTGTACGGCTGGCGCTTGTAGAGGCCCTCGATACTACTGATCTTCGACCGGCGCAAGAGTGCGACTCTGCATCACGATTTGAGGGTGGGATACGTTTTGCGGGATGGTCACATTCCGACAGACTCTGTTCTACACTGCTTGTGCGCTCTGGTACATCATCGATGGCTGGGAAGGGTCCTGGACAAGTTTTCGCGGTTGGTAATGGGAAGTCAAAGGTCTCGTCCATGTACTCATACCGCATTTCGGCAACAGCTGGACTCTTGTCGCTCGACGCGCGATCTGATTTCTTTGCTTGACCATCAGAGACATTCGGTAATCGATATACGTTGGTCGCGGAAGCTGGTCGCACGACAATACTGTCGCTCCGGGACGTGCTCGAGCTGGACCTTTGAGATTTGCTGCTCGTAGATGATCGCGCCAGCCAGGACGGTCGCCAGCTTGATCGCGATGAGGCGTGTTTATGTTTGAAGATGCTTTCCGTGTCCCAAGGAAGGTCTGGGTGTGGCCTACGATCAATGCGCATCTCTGTAGCAGCCATGGTTGTGCGCGCTCTCATGCAGCTTGTAGTCCATACGCCTCCGATATTCACCCTTCATCGACAGGAAGTCCCGATGTTTGGGCACAATGCGGTAGACGGGTGGCCTACGAAAGATGGACCGATCCTGCTAATCCTTCGGCGTATTGCAGGCTGCCGATCCCTGTCAGTGAAAGTGCTGCGCCTGCGGTCTCAAGGTGCTACGGCGAAAGTTATGCTAAAAAGTTGTGTCAGTTTTCGGACCGGGTTAACTGATTCAAAATTATGAGGGAGGGCACGACTGAGGCGACAACAGAGCTGGAGGGGAGATGATTAAGAGAGCCACATGCTATACTCCCAAACAATTGGTCATGCAATCGCGAGGTGATCAAGCTCCACAGACCAGGTTACAGAAGCGACGGGTTGCGTCTGCGCCGTCGGCATCACATAATGCAAAGGTCCAAGTGCAACATGGGCACGAAATGACACGCGCTCGTGGCGCTGGAGCAAAGCTGGCAAGTGGCGGCAGGACAGTGCGTTTGCGTCGAGACAACGGGGAAGTTATACCGATGTGCCGTCCAGGCGAGAAGACGAGTATGCACGATGGACGGTCGTTGTTGGATGCGGGACAGAAGGGTGTGGTTGCACAGGTCGAGATCGAAACGGGCCGCTAGCAGTGCCACCCGCGGCGCTTGGGATGCACTGGCACGTTTCGGGCAGAACATTGTTACAGGTTGTGGACAAGCATCATGTATGGCGGACGGGATCAATTCCGCCACGCACTCGCCGATGCTTGCAAACCAGCTCAAACGTTGAGATGGATGTAAAGATCACTGATTACTCCTTGGTATCGAACCGAATGCTACCAAGGCAGCAAACGACGCGAAGATTCGATAGCCATATAGACCTGGCAATGCCAGCCACCTCGATAGACGGGCTTTCGCGCTCGAGAGCTGCAGCTTCACCAATACAGGAGGCAATGCGCACCTGAGAGGCCGGGCTCAGATTGACGACTTGGTGCAAGAACAAGCTTTCATCATCTCAGCTCACTCAATAGGTTCGAATAACGAGCGATTGGCCATGTCAGCGCAGCGAATAGTGCTGGATGTTGCCACGACGCAGCAGGACTGCCCAGGTTGGGCGCACATGCTGATCGCATGGCAAGCGCTGCAATCGAGTATGGAGGCCACCAGGGCGCACTGCTCTGGTCGGAACCCTCGCCCTGCCGTCGTGTGATCCTGCCCATAAATGTAAGACCGCGACAAGACTTTTGAGGTGTTTTGACGTAGAGCATGGCGTTGGCAGCGGAGGTGCTTTCTGAGCTCAACACCATTCATTCGGCTTGTACCGTGCCATGACCTCGGCAGATGTTGAGTGAGCCGTGTCCGGGCTTCCCTATTATCAGATCAGTGGGTATAGACCTCCATACAGGTCAGAGCTCAAGGGATGAGGACGCTTAGTGGACCAAGGAGAGTGGTCGATGTGCATCAAGGCGTCGACAAGGGGTGACGCTCATCAAGTGTCCACGGCCCGTACAAGAAGACCCGTCAGACCAAGCACCGCCTCCCGCGTTTCGACCAGTAGAGCTGCTAGCAGGCGTTGATTGAATGTTGTACAGGGTATATACAATCAGCAGGCTGTCTATGGTTTCGTTCGCCCTGGCGCCGGAGCGTGCTTCGACTCGGCTGTTGCCTTTGCTTCGCTACGACTTTCATGTGTGCATTACGTGCTCTCGTTTTCATGGGCTCTCCTTGGCGACCTTCTGCAGATACGCTTCTAGATCGAATTTCGGATCCTCTGGGTTCGTTATCACTGGGAAGGAGATGCGTCAGTGCCAATGTCCGCCAGACGAGCGGGGCTGAATTGCTGAGATACTCACCGCCATCACCAGTCCGTGGCGAGTTCTGCTCCGCGAATTTTGCTTTTGCTTGTTGTATCAACTTGGCCTTGCGATCGTATTCTGCCTTTTGCGCATTGGCCTTGTCTTTTGAGTGGATAGCTTGCTGGTGTGAGAAGCCGTAGAAGACGCCAAAGACCAGTGCGCCCCAGCGAAGGACCTACAGCGATCCTCAGTCAGTCGTGCTCTTGATCCTAGCAGTGTCTTCACCCGGATGAAGCGTTGGGGCGGAGCTCACATTCACCCCCGTAGAGGCCATTGTGCGCGAATAGCGGGCGCAAAGAGTTGGCGAGCAGCGGCTACCTCGATGGCGGAACGGTACGCACGCGGGCAGAGGAGGACGGC
>ANSM01004473.1:0-19388 GCA_000347735.1 Cercospora canescens BHU | reverse complement strand
ATCAAGCGAGAGTGAGGTAGTAACAAGTTGGCCACTCTGGGCTTCTGTAGATTGTGTTGCGGGTCAGGTCAGGTCAGGTCAGGTCAGCTTGTGGTGCTCGTGCCGCAGCTTCCGCGTGACGTTTCTGCGCTCTCTCCGTCTTGCTCATCTGCATCTGGACTCTGCAAACAACTCAACACACAGCAGTCTTCCCGCCATGAGTGTGCCCACTTTGGCCTCTCGCGCCGTCTCGCGGGCTTGGACAGCGAGTTCCATTCGCCCCACGATCTCTCTCCTCCAAAACACCTCCACCCAAACCAGCACCCCTTCGTGCCCCGAACGAAGACGAACCACCGCCACAGCAGCCTTTGCACGAAAAACCTGGGCTCAACGACGCACTTCCCTCAAGCCCACTCCTTCAATCGAGCATGCCGCCCGCCGCGCCTTCTCAGCAACCTCCCCCAAAGCAAAAGACCACCACTTCGACACACTCAAATTCGTGCAACGCCTCCAACAAGAAGGCTTCACCGAAGAGCAATCCCGCGCCATGATGGTCGTTCTCTCCGATGTCATCGAAGAATCCATCCAAAACCTCACCCGCACCATGGTCCTGCGCGAAGACCAGGAGAAAGCCACGTACACCCAAAAAGTCGATTTCGCCAAACTGCGCTCTGAACTCTTGTCTGCGGATAGCACCGAGTCCAGTCTCACGCGTGCGAGCCATGAGCGTTTGTCGAATGAGTTGACCAAGTTGAATAATCGCCTCCGGGATGAGGTGCAGAGGACGCAGGCGAGCGTGAGGTTGGATTTGAATTTGGAGAAAGGAAGGATCAGAGAGGAGGCGAATAGTCAGGACTTGAAGATCAAAGAGACGGAGACGAGGATTGAGCAGGAGAGTGCTGCTTTGAGGGAGAGGTTGGAGGCGGTCAAGTTTTCGACGTTGCAGTGGTTGATGGGTGTGTGTACGGGAACCGCTGCTATTATATTGGGTGTGTGGAGGTTGTTGATGTGAGTGAGGCTTATCCCGGAAGGGAAAGTAGACTTGTGGAGAGAGTGCGGCAATCTCAAGAGGTGGTGAAAGTAGTTATCTGCAATCCTCTGCTGCTTCACCCCACGAACCGGGACGATGCAGCTCCCTGCTACATCCAACGAGTATCACATCTCTTGCAGTACAACAAGGCGTCTCTGTCGCAGTGTTCCGTCATTATTCGGCGCTTTTGCTGGGAAGGATGTTGGGTTGGTCCCAACGATCGGGTCTCGCCATGGAAGATGCCTCAAAATTTTGAATCTCGGACCTTGTCTACGGTCGTCCATTATTTCTATCGTGACCGCAATATTTTGCCGACCGTGAGGAGCCACAATGAAAACCACAATTCATTATGATCGATTCATGCTGGGTAAACAGCGCACCGCTTACTCAATCCGAACCGTGCAATACGTTCGTGACGGTAGAGGCTTCTGGCGCGCTGGCGTGCTGTCGTGCTGTCGACAATCTCCCGCGAAGTCGAAATTGCGCATGCAGGCCACGGCCAATGTCGAAATGGAGTCCACGGTGAGGCACCTCATACCGGTTTCAATCCTCAGCCATGCCTTTCGAGCGTCCTCATGACCCGGGGCTTTTGATTCTTCGCACTGCGTCGACGCCTTTTCGCGCATGAGCCACGGCTCTGGCCAATGACGCGTCGACAAAGGCAAGTTCTTCATCCACGCCCCGCCCGCGTGATATCGGCGCCGGCCTGGTGCACAGCTTCCCAGCGAGGATAGGGGCATTTGATGCCATGGTCGGATCAGGGGCGCAGCAAGAGGTGAGAACAATTATCTCCGACGGAAGATGTGGGCTCGAAGCTGCGGATGGTCCGGCCGTGCGAAGCGATGACCATTATCCTCTGCACATGAAAGCGCATCTGCATCATTTTTCGTCCGCAACCTACGGTGTTTCCAGTCTCTTCTGTCAAGAGGCTCAATCCCAACAGGACTTGCGCCGCCGCTCCTAGAACGACTTCCATCTCCCTGGACGCGATGGTCTGTCAGCGCTCAACGCTTCTGTCGATCGAGCAGTCTCTTACCCTGAGCACCGCTACTGCTGATCGTCGCCAGTCAAGTGGCAACACGCACGCCGAGCTTGCCTCGATACCTTCCCGACACAGAACGGTCGGGACTTGCTGATCTATGGTCATGGGAACAAGGCAGCGGGGCAAGGCACCACACCCCTGTAACGATTCCATACAGCCTGCATTGCACAGCAAATAACCTCCGAGATTCGCACATATTGGATGCCATATTCCGCGATGATCTGACATCGTGTTCGAGGCCAGCGAGCGCCAAGACACGTGCTGTCGATGCTGTCTGTCACTTGCTCAGGCATCACCTAGCTAGAAGGCTGGACGGCTTGAGAGCTTGCTCCACTAAAAGGGCTACCGGCAACACTGGCATGACAGCCCATGCAGCCCATCCTATATGAGACGCATCTAGATCGATGCGTCGCTTTACCCAATATCCCTTGGCGTGGGAATTTGCGAGCATGCCCGAATTGACTTCGACGCTGATGTTGGTCTGAGGCGTGACGGGTTGACTTTGCACTAGGCTGGGAAGCAACGAGGCTGAACGAGGGTGGTTGGGGCGACTGCCCTGGCTCCGTGTCAACACGTGCTTCATATTGAGAGTGAGCAATGCGCAGATCTCGAGATTAGATCGTCGTGAGACCGTAGTAGATCGTTCCACGTCAAGACCTCATGCGGTGAAATTTGGCGAGCGATAATGCAGGGTTGCAGGACCAAGTTATTCAGTAGGACGATTCGATTTGTCTTTCGGTCGTGTGCCTCGAGTTGTCCCATTGTCTGACTGTCCTGCATGGAGACCGCGGGCCGGGGATTGCTAATGGAAGTCGGCAGCTGATGCCGTGACTATGGTCAATGAACATTGTATTGAACGCCCCCAGCAACGCTAAGTGGACTCTATTTCATTTCTCCCACGTGCTGCGGTGCAGTGGCTTGCAGGGGAGATATGGGGTGGCGTGTGCGTCAAGACATGTTGCAGAGAAGAGCCTCCGGAGCAGCGGCGTATGGTGGTGAATCTCGTACCGCCCAAGCCTTCAGACGGCGAGGCCGTTGAAGGGCAACTGCCATGTGGAAGCATGAGAGCCTGTTGCAAAGGACAAGGAGCCCACGTGGCCAAGAGATCCCATCTCGTGAAAAGGTGCACGGGGATCCAGGCCAGAATTCGATATTCCCCAAACTCTGACATGCTCGCGTGGGCAAGAACAGGTGATGGTGCTTGTGTCGCAGAGCTAACATTGGCCGAGGCGCATAAGCACAGAGCCGAGAGCAGTGAATCGTCCGGAAGGCTCAGCAAGGGGTGGAGCGGTGCCAAGAGAGCGAGCGTTGGCGGAGGGAGTGTTGCATCTTGCGAGAAGTGAGGTTATCCAGCAGATCGAACACGTTGAAGAATGCGGGCCATTGATTCGCTGACTCGACGCTCCGCCCAGAGTGCCAAGTTGCCAAGCATCGTCTTCGCCGCGCCTTCAACGAGCTTCCGCTGCGCAAGCTCCAGCTGGGCCAAATTCCTCGAGCATGGGCGTGGGACGCGAGAAGTCGGGTCGACGAAGACCAGAGACTCGAGCGGTATCCTCGCCGCCGCAGATGGCAAGAATTGGCTCCGAAACGGAGAGTGTAGCGTCAGTGTCTCTACGGACGACCTGATGGACAATCAAGATGCGCAATATGGCCATGCTATCTGCCATAACGACAAGCAAAGACTAAAGCCGACGCCACTGTCCTCTGATCCTCTCGTGGGCATGCACAGCGCCAAGAACGGTGGCCACCGAACCTGCGACGCGGGCGGCGCTGCTGTGATCCTCATGCAACTTCGCCGCTAGAACGCGCCTGGAACTACCACCGCGAGCGCTCGTGTGTGGATTGATCCCAAAGATCGCCTTTTCGCTAGTACCGACCCAATGAAGCACGGCGAACGCCGCTCGAAGAGACTTTCATGTGGTTGAGTGAGGCTATCGTTGCTGGTATATAGTGCAGCCAGCGGAACCGTCGTTCACCTTTTGAGTCCGTAGCACCTCGTTGATACTGCAATCCAACATATCTCTTCTTGAACGGTATCACTCGTTTGTTGATACACCACCGTCAAGATGGTTCTCACCGACTACACTTACGTGTTCGTCATCGGCACCTTTTTCGCCTTGCTCGATGCATACAACAATGGTGCCAACGATGTTGCCAGTGAGTCGGACTCGACCGAATCTCATTTCGGATTGTTACTGATCTCGTGAACAGACGCGTGGGCTACCTCCGTCTCCTCCCGTTCCATCTCCTACCGATGGGCCATGGTCCTCGCCACTGTCTTTGAGATGACGGGTGCCATTACAGTCGGTGCTCGTACTGCCGACACCATCAAGAACGGCATTATCCCCAACTCGGCTTTCCAGGAGAACGCCGGTGTTCAGATGTTGGCATTCACTTGCGCGCTCGCCGGTGCCTCGATCTGGGTCATGTGGTGCACACGCCACTCCGCTCACGTCTCCTCCACCTACTCGCTCATCTCGTCCGTCGCCGGTGTTGGTGTTGCTACTGCCGGTGCACGCAACGTGCAGTGGGGCTGGAACCAGGGCAAGGGTCTGGGTGCCATCTTCGCTGGTTTGGGCATGGCCCCAGCCATCGCAGGTGGTTTCGGTGCCACCATCTTCATGTTGATCAAGGTCGTGGTCCACATGCGCAAGAACCCAATTCCGTGGTCTGTTTGGACTTCCCCATTCTTCTTCCTCATTGCCGGAACTATCTGCACGCTCTCGATCGTGTACAAGGGATCGCCCAACCTCAAGCTCAACGATCGACCACCGCCTTTCATTGCTGGTGTCACCGTTGGAACTGGTGCTGCTCTCGCACTTCTCTCTGCGATCTTCTTCGTGCCATTCCTCTACATGCGTGTGATCCGCCGCGACGCCTCGATCAAGTGGTACAACGTTATTGAGGGCCCGCTCCTCTTCAGGCGCGCTCCAGCTACCGGTGATAACCTTGCCGTCGTCCCCAACTACGCTGTCGAGCAGCACGACGATGAAGACGACAAGCAATCCACCGAGAGCACTGTCGTCGACCACTCCACCGTCCTCGAGAAGGGAACCACCTCTCCAGTCGTCCAATCTCTCAGCGAGGCTGAGGCCCAACAAGCCCAAGCCAAGTACAAGCAGGCTCAGATTGACGCCCGTGAGAAGTTGCACCGCAAGCTCCGCAACGGTCGTGGACCTCTCGCCTGGGCCATGCGCTACCTGCACGAGAACAAGCAGGGGGCTGGTGAAATTTACGAGTTCAAGAACATGGCCATCGCCATCAAGCGCATCCCTGCCATGCTCGTCGTCGGTGCCCTCTACGGAACCCACTACGATATCCACGCCGCGCAGGCGGGTATTGCCGGAACTCCAGAAGGCAACCGCATGGCTCGCGTTTACTCGTACGCCCCAAAGTACCCCAACGAAGTCGAGCACGCCTACTCGTTCGTCCAAGTCTTGACCGCCTGTACTGCCTCTTTCGCGCATGGTGCTAACGATGTCGGTAACGCCGTCGCTCCGTGGGCTGTTATCTACTCCGCTTGGCGAACTGGTGACGCCGCAGCCTCCAAGCTTCCCGTCCCCCTCTGGCAAATCGCCGTCCTCGCTGCAACCATCTCAATAGGATTCATTTCATACGGTTATAATATTATGAAAGTTATGGGCAACAAGTAAGTCTTGCTACAGCATCTTGGAGGGGAGAAAAGTGTGGAAAAAGGAGGTGGCTAACAAATAATTTTTTAGGATTACATATCACTCACCCTCCCGTGGCTGCTCTATGGAGATGGGCGCCGCCATCACCGTCTTACTGTTCTCCCAGTTTAAGCTCCCTGTCTCTACTTCTATGTGCATTACTGGTGCTACCGTCGGAGTCGGTCTCTGCAACGGAACATGGCGAGCCGTCAACTGGCAGCGAGTCGGACTTCTCGTGATCTCTTGGATCGCTACCATCCCAATCGCCGGTCTTATCGGTGGTATCACGATGGGTATTCTCCTCAACACTCCTCACTTCTCCTAGAGATTTGAAGTTTTGGTTGTTGATGTTATACTATGGTTCTCACGGCACATATATGATGATACCCGGGGCGATGAAAGCGAGCATTGGAGCGACAAAACTTGATTGATAGATCTAGCGTAGCGAGTGTATCATTGTCTCTCGTTGAAGGACTCCCTTCGCTCCATTCTACTTCCGCAGTACAGTGGTGTTTTCGAAAGTGACCCCCTGTCCCGGAAGCGAGAATCGGGACTTTCCGACCCGGTAAGCAGCGCGATTGGGCCAGATTTCGGAGGATATCTAGAAGTAGTTAGCCCACATCGGCAGCGCATACAACGTCCGGGGTAGGGGACCACTTCGGAAAACACCACTGTACTTGCCTTGATGCACAATGCGTAATATTCGATTCACGAGCGTCACCCGCCCACCCTTCCACCGGAAAGCAAAAGGGAAATTGGATCGCCGGTATTGAACCACAACTTCGGAGCCGCGTCTCTTGCACTTGCTACCTTTGACTGCCTGTACACCCGTGTCACTGATTTCTGCGGCGCATCCAAGTACTTCGGCATCCCGTTAGGTATAGAAACAAGAAGGCAAGACAACAGAGAATCGAGAGTGCGACAGGCGCGGATACTGCCGACTTTCCATTTTGTTGTCCACAGGTTGCCACCTACTCGTTGCTTGACAGTACCACCCGGCCTACGTGAGGTCAAATTTGGCTACAGCATGGGTCCCTTCGGGTTTGGCAAGCATTGGCATGCCGAAGTCTTTGCGGTATGCTTGGTCAACTTGGCATTTTCTTCACCCTGCTCGTCCCAAGACCGCGTTAAACGCTACGCTACGCACCATGCAGCCGAGCCAAGAGACCCGTTTCTTGGGCGACCAGTAGAGGTTGACACTGGGATTTCCAACATTATCTTGCGTGCGTACCGGTGCATAGGGTGAAGGGGGTCACATCTAGAGCTCAGCACGTTCATTCCACTCCAGGGGAACTCGTTGAAAATCGCCCAATCAAGGAGATGATACGCGAATGACATCGGCAGCCGGCCCAGCCACGCCTGTTCGAGAAACAGGAAAGGCATGATGACCAGGAATCTTTCTCACAGAGAGTCCTCGGCCATCGACCTTCTCGCAATTGTTCGCGATGCCCAGGCAAACGCCTTGTGCGGACCTTCCCATTTGCGCTCTTCAAGCCACGCATTAATCAGGAAGCCGAAATCGCCTCTAATTTTGTGATCCTCCATGTCTCAAGAAGCGCTGTCTGGAATCCAAGACTATTGGGCTTCTTCTCGGTTCGGCAAAGATGTAGCATATCTTCCATCAATTGCGGCTTCGCGGATTGGCACTGTTTTGCCAATACACCTCCCAGTCGATCCACGAATTCAGAAACGATGGATTACTCACTCTCACTGAGCCCTGCTTGCGAGTTTACTCAGGTAGCCTGCAGGACATCTTGCATGGTGTTCGAAGCCATTAACCGACCATTAAAATAGAGCGCGGGGCTGAAGTGCGAACCTGCATAAGAGAGGAGATGCGACCTCGCAGAGAGCGACTGCGGTGAACCTCGATGGAACTTGGAAATGCGAGGTGAGTTAAACCGTTTTGTCTCATTCGATATTCGGCACGAAACGGGCCTCCGCGTTCGCCACCTTCTTGAAAATACCTTCCTTTTTCTTCCGCGACGTGCTGCGCGATCCCCAATCATCCATGTCCCTTGATTTCGAGAACCTCAGTGATGGAATGGAGAGGGGGTGCTTGCACTGCCACCTGAATGGCGATAGAGTCTGTGCTGGGGGAGGTGCGGCGGCTTTGAGGACGGCGTGTTTGCTGAGAATGTTTGCCGCCGGAGCGGCCACTCTCCGTCAAATGCCAGCTCGAAAAACGAGTCTGGCTGGAGGTCTATTGCCTCCAAAACGTCTTCGTCGACGGAGAGTAGCCTCTCCACGGCTTTGCGGTGCTCGTCCAGCTCCGCATTCTTCGTCCAGCGAAAAATTTGGCGTCTTAAGATCTCGTGGCACTGGTCGAAACCGCTGTGCGGAGACACACCATCTTACGCCCTGATCGTGTCGGGCGAAAGCTGCCTCCATGTCGGAGGAAGTGGAGCCTTTGATGATGGACGTTGGGTCCGCACAATGCTCGACGCACCACGCTCGACGGATGAGAAGGCCTGTGAGCGAAGCCTTGACCACCGACACATCTACTAAAGCCTGTGAATCGATGTGCCCTGTGTTAAGGGTTCAAGGGACCCATTGCAATCTGTGCTGGACTTTGGAAGTGCAAACCCAGGATTCGGCCATTCACGCATACTTTCGCTCTCACGCAGAGAGATCATATTTTCTATCACCTGTTCTACGCATGGGTGGGAGTTACAAACCATCCTTCCCAACTTGCTCGCATCTTTTTCTGCAGCTAAAGTACACGTGGGCGATGGAGCACATCTTCCTCGTTAGCGAGCTCTTTTCATTTGTTCAGCGCCGGATTCAAGCTAATGCGATGGAGCAAAGCTGTGAATTGAACAGTGCCATTGCCATCAAGTCAGGAGATACGTGCTGACGTCCAAACATTCTCGTCAGATATGCAAGAGCAATCGTCCGGGGGTAACATGACTTTTGCCGACACATTTGTCAATGACATTATAGTCGACTTGCTCAGGAGTTGCCCGATTCTGGATGCTGCTATCCTTGAGAATCAAGGGACGAAGCTGCCTTTGACTCTCCTCCCAAACAAGCGACCATTGCAAACGCACACCTCGACGATATAGAAGAACGGCTAACTGGCACGTGTCTCTGGGCAGCGTGGTCCTAAGGAGCAGCTGGGTACAAAGATACATGTAGTTAAGCGAGGTAGATAGATTAGGAGAAAAGTCGAATGCTATTCAACCCCCAAAACTGGTTCCATTCGGGGCTACTAATAGCAGAGATGGCACGAGGTCGAATCAGCAAGAGCCATTAGAGAAGAAGGTGTGATCTTGAGGGCGGGAATCGTATGGAGAAGCTTCGGACGAATGCGAGACCAGGCAACCCGCAGTGTAGAAGAATTATTCCAAGCTTGAAAACTGGTGCAGAGGTAGCAGAACTGCACGTGATCGAGTTGCAGCAGTGCAAGAAAACGGTATCCAACGTTTTCAACCAGAGTACTGAGCGAAATAACTTTCCGCAAACAGCAAGATGATGCATCTTCATTGACCTCAGATCAGGTCGCCTCAGCCGACAACCTCGAAATGCCTTTTGCTTATGCCTGATCGTCTGAGCTCTGGTCTGCCACATTTGCAGCTGGTATATGCCAAGCGGCAGCAAATACGCATATACGGTCTGACGCGCTCAACACTTGCTTCACCCGGAAAGCAAAATAGAAATCGAGTCGGCGATACTGGTTCACGGCTTCAAACCTGTGGTTTTATCCTTTACCATTGATGTATGCCCGTACACTCATGTCTCCGATTTCTGCGGCGGGTCAGAGTAGTTCGGCATCCTGTCAGGTATAGAGACAAGACGTAAAAACAACAGAAAATCAAAATTGCGATACCGAGGGTTACGCGAGCGGGAGGGAGGTCGCAGTCTCGCACGTCGCCAGCATCCGTGAGCATCGACCGCAAGTTGGCGTTCGTCGCTCCAAGACCTCGGATGCATATGTGCTGACTGCAGGTGGTCAACGACGCGTATGGATGAGTGTGGTGTCCGCCGTTCCGTGACTTGGCATGCAATGTCTCAAAGATTCAGCCCGTGCTGCCATGTTGAGGAGATACAATTTGTGGACCTTGGCTTTGACAACGAATGCGCGCTACAGTCAAGCATGCGCACAGGGACATAGCTTCGTATTTGTTGTGATGTTTGTGAATGTTGTCTCTGGTGTCTTTAGGGCTGAGCGTCGGTGCCTGGAGAAATTCCTGGATGCCAAGTCATGCGTGCGGAGGAAGAAATCCTGCGATCTGGCGCGTTTCAGATGAATTCTTCGTGCGACGTGGCTCGACTTGGGGCCGGTGGACTGTAGAAACATCAGTCTGATCCAAGACGCGTACACATGCACGTGATTAGTCAGACAAGCACGCTGAGTCCAATGGCTTTTCTGGTGTGGTGGAGATGGCGTCTCGCTGCCCTTCCGATGTTACAAGATACGTGATCCGTTTGTCCGACGCTGGGAGCCACGCGTTCTGATGCTGCCGCTCACTGGTGATCATCTCTCGATAGCAAGCGAGACGGGTCATCATGGCATCAACCAGGCGTCCAGGAGTTCTCCGGGCGGGGCATTGTGGAGGACGACACATGTTTCTGGTATGCTTGGCGGGAAAAAGACAACAGGGAGTCGGTGGTCTTGTGGGCAGGCATTATCGCGTGATACACCGGTGCTGTTGGGAACGTTGTGTGTGAGCGCTTCCCGTCAGGCGGCTCGTCGTTTCACGGCACGTGCAGCAACAGGTACGACGCGTGCGCATCTTCACGGCCTGTCCTGGCTGGGCGTCTGTGTACCCGCGATTTTGCAAGGAAGAGCTGCTGGGTCGAGACATGTGCTGGGATGGCGTCTTGCGAAAGACAGAGTTGATCTGCTGCAACTCTACTTGGTGGAAGTCGCTCAGCGAAGCGAGGTGACGAAGGTAGGTTTTCCTCCGGCGGGACTTGCCAGGAGACACGTGGGTGAATGGGCAAAGGTGGCGCGCGGCGTCTCCGGGCGTGCATTGTACAGTACAGTACATCCATCCTGTACAGCCGCGGTGGGAGGATGCAGACGCCCGCCCGTTGAGTCTCGCGCAGCTCATCTCGCGCAAATGACGATGATGATTCATGCGCGCACGCCCGCTTCTACTACCACGCGAGAACAACACCAGAGGCGGGAGGGCATGGAGATGACGTTGCGCAACCGGACACTGCGAGATCCGTGAACGAATAGACTCGGTGCGGCGGGTCGGCTATCGCTGTGGCCCATGTCGCGAGAGTCTGTCCTTGTTGACCGACACCAGCCTGACCTTCCCGTCTGGTACGTGTGCTTACCCAACACGGACGGTGGCTGGCCGCGTCAACTGCACAAGGCGAATCAGACTGGGCCGCCACCAAAAGGTTCGGCAGCTATGGCCAGCGCCTCGGGCCTCGTAGGCGGAGCCATGGCATGATAGGCCTCTCATTCGAGACACGCACGGCCATATACCAGCGCATTCACCATGTCTGTCTGCCCTGCTGCTGCCGCTCTCCAGATTCCCCCAGTCGCTGTCTCGAGCCTCCCCTCCAGACAGACGCGTGTCGCGCCGTGTATGAGCTCAGCGGGAGCTCTGGTATACGTCCGCAATCCCTGTAGCAGCACCACGGCTACGACTCCACTCTGCACGAATTGTTGGCTCTGCCAGCATTGCCATCGGCTTCGGGGAGGCCTTGCATGAACCACTCTGCTGTACTCAGCATGCATCCGATGCAGCTCCGCCTGCTGCATATCTGATAAACAATTTCCTCTACCCACACCCCAATTGGTACCATTCCACGTCCTCGGGACACTGCACACTCAAACCGGTCGACGCTGGTCGCTCGATTGACGGACGTGGGATCGGATGATGGCGACGCAGCGCAACTCATACGTGCGGTCCTTCACTCTCGACAGCGTTCCGACAATCAACTCTCGTGGCGAAGTTCAACACATTGGGCGCTTTGATGGCATCAACAACAAGACGGAGCATTGGGATCACTTGCGCAAAGACGAAGAGCTGTGGTTTCACAATGCAGACTGTCTGATCCACTTCTACGCCGCCAACACTTCTCGCCGCGGACCGAGTCTGAGATTGCCTCTCAAGGTCGTGGAGCAGACCAAGAGCCGCTTCCTGCTGGAGCAGTGCCTCCACAAGCCTGCTCCAGTCAGCCCAGCAACCAGTGAGGATGACAATTCCGACAGTGGTTACAGTGGCTCTGCCAATGGCTGTCAACACAGATGCTCCGAACTGCACATTCCATCGCCAGCATTTCCAACCCGGCAACAAGCTCATTCGTACCATCTGACCACA
This sequence comes from Cercospora canescens BHU, assembly GCA_000347735.1. Lineage (NCBI taxonomy): Eukaryota > Fungi > Ascomycota > Dothideomycetes > Mycosphaerellales > Mycosphaerellaceae > Cercospora > Cercospora canescens. The sequence goes on along the minus strand of ANSM01004473.1, from coordinate 7,385 downwards.
AGGAACTTCTTCGCGTTCCTACTCGGTGTGCCAGTCGTGGGCTCGACCCTTGGTACCGCCCTCACTCAGCTCTGGCATCGGATCCAGCTTTGGCATGTCGACGATGCTTGTGAGGCAAAGTTCCACACGTACTGCGAAGAGCAGGGCTACCTGAATTACGTCGAGAATCCGGATTATGCCGCAGCGTCGTTGTACTTCGCAGAACAAACCAAAGCGCGGGAAATGTGGTCGGAAACTTTCACGCATTGCGTGGGAATGTACGAACGACTAGTCCACAGTGAGGACTACGCCCAATTGTGCGACGAAACAAAAGGCATGCTGGCCCGATCTGCGATAGCCATGAAGGCACACATTGTTGGCGTGACCGAGAGCCTGGGCACCTTCCTCGAGGAAGATCTGGGGCCCGAGAAGCTCGGCTTGTCGAAACAACTCAGAGACCATCTCGACAGGTTCCGAAGTACACTGCACTCATTTTATGTGCATGAAATCAACGGCTATTTCCCGCCAGATGCAAATGATCCCTGGGGCAAGCGTTTGTGGCACGCCATGTACAATGACTTCCACTCTCTTTATATCTACCTCGCCGACACGAAATCCACCGACGAACATGCCAGCATCTTGGGCTCTCAGGGCGGACTGTGCGTGGCCCAGAACCTGAATGCGTTTGATCACCGCCATGGGTTTGCTCCTCTGCCGTACACACTGCCTCTTTTGCCAGAGCACCCAAAGAGTGCCCAAGGCTGGACGGCTGGGCCACGACGGACGTTCGGCTCACTGCGTGTCAGCCGATCGAACACGAACAGCCCGCAAAAGTCATCGACCACGCAGGCGCTGTCCAAAGCAAGCAACCAGAGCGACCAGAGTGTGACCAGCAACCGTCTGGTCCAAGAATATGTCCGCTTCGAAAATCTGAAAGATGAAGAGAAGGTTCCCCTAATTGAAGCTCGCAAAGTCCGGTGGTTACTAGTGTACAGCGTCTTGCAGTTGTTGATCAGCATCACCAAAGCACCAGCCGAGGTTCGTCATACGCAGGGCACCACTTATCCGCTCTGCGTTCTGGACACAGCATGTCCCGCATGGCCTGAAGATCGTCTGACTGTTCCACAACCCATGCAGCATGCCGCGCAGTATCTTGCTGCCGTGGAGGAAGTGCGAAAGTCTTTCGAAGAGGACAGGATTTCGATCCATCCCGATTGTGAGGCGAGCTGCGCCGCAGATTATTTCTCCATGAATTCGTTACCGAGGAGTGACACCAGCCCACCCTCGACAGTGACTGCGAATCCTCCGGTCCGACGGTCTTTGACTTTATCTCGCACTGCGTCTATCCGATCCAGTGTGAGCACATTGCACAGATCTGTGGTTGGCAGTTTGGCGCGAAGAAACAGTTCTCGCAGAAACAGCATCTTGGCGCCATCGACGAAATCGCCCACCCAAGGCACCTTTTGCGAGACGCTTCATGAACTGCAGGCCAGCGAAGTGGGCGAAGCCTCTCCTGTTGACAGCATTATGAACTTCGACTCCAAGTTCGACGAGGTGAGGCCTGTCCAGCCGGAGCAAGCACGCTCGAAGTGCACAGATGCTCCAGCTCTCGAGATGCAACAGCTATCTCTCGCCGAATCCGGGATGCCTATGAGGAAGTTGCGCCACACCAGTGGAATAAGACGACACAAACGCATCAAATCTCGCTCAGGACCCGTCAATTGTGGCGGCTCCCTTGTGGAAGATGCATCTGATCACAACGCGCCAATGGATCTCCCTCAGAAGCTTGCATCAGATCTTCGCACATTTGCGGGGTTCCAGTTTGACTTTGACATATTGCAGAAGACTGAGGACTGTACAACGAAGAAGTCCACGACGTCGCCAGCATTGTATCATGAATCAACTCCAGGCAAATGGGCGAACATCAATGTTGGATGTTATCAGCCCACGGGCCAATTTACCAAGAATTCTCGAGCAGCGAGTGGCACGTCATTGGCCTCGATGGTCTCGGACGCCAGCTCCAACTATCCAGAAGACAGTTTACAAGCAGATGATATCGAGGAAGAGGATGTGCGCGGAAGAGGTCGCGTCAGAGGTCTCGTCAGACCACAGCATTTGGCTTATGTTCATGTTACTTAAGATACCCACTCCTGCGATCGATGCATTTACGTAGTTCTTCACCAAATATGCTTTTGATGCTTAACTGTTGTGCAACCCACCATCAGTGACCTCGAGCCTCAAGACCCCGAAACATTGTGCATTGCGTCGGCAGACGACCCACTTGCCGCTGCGGCGCCGGCCGCTGCAGGGACAGGCAGTAGTTGAAGCCACACCTCAACTTCAGACGAGCTTCTCCCATATTCACGCAAAAACTTCACAAAACACCATAGGACATGGATAAGGCCAACCCGGCCGAAGGTCCAGACACTTTCAGCCGGGTACTCCCTCTTCCCTTCCGATTGCAATTCGAATTCATCCTCGGCTTCTGGTTCTGGGCTCTCAACCTGCATGGCTTCCACCTCCTGAACATTGACATTTACACGCTCATCCACTATCCCACGCGACCGACGCAAGACGAGCCGCCGCTTCACATCTCCACGTATCGTCTCGCGACCCTGTTGAGTGGACTGTGGGCTGCGTCGATCGTGTTGTTCTGGTTCCTGACGCTAGGCAACACCGATCTCGTAATCGCGTACGACTGGATCCCGAATCTTTTATTTTTCGTCATCTTGGCCGTCTTCTTCCTTCCCAGGCTCCCATGGGCTCGAGGCGTGTTCGGCTCGAGCAATGCACACGGCGTCGCGCGTTTGTTCACCGGTCTGATGCGATGCGCGCCAGGAGGGATCGCGAAAGTCAAGGGCGAGAAATTTGGAGATATTCTGCTGGCAGATGCTCTCACTTCGTATTCGAAGCCGATTTCGGAGATTCTGGTCGTGATTTGCATGTTTTTGAAGGGCCTGCATACGACCAACAGGCCGGATCGCGCTTGCGGGCATGAGTTTATTGTGCCAATGGCGATTGCGTGGCCGTTCGTCATCCGCCTCAGGCAGTGCATTATTGAGGGGCAACGTGCGAACGCACTCAAGTATGCGACGGCTTTTCCGGTGATAATCCTGAGCTCAATAAGTGGCAAGGACCCAACGTGGAAGGTCTTTTGGTATGTTGACGGAACTTGCAGCAATTGCAAAGATCGTACTAACACGATTTCGACAGGCGCATCGCAGCTTTGGTCAACTCGCTCTATTCATTCTGGTGGGACGTGAGCATGGATTGGGATTTGACACTCCTCTCCAGGTATCGCCACAAGTCTCCATATGGCCTCCGTCAGTATCGGATTTTCAGGCAGCCAGTCATCTACTATTTACTCGTGGGGTTCGACCTCGGTCTGCGATTCGCTTGGTCATGGAAATTGTCTCTTGCACTGGTGAAACTGGATGGCATCGAGGGTGGCATTTTTCTGCTCGAGGTTCTGGAGCTTACACGACGTTGGGTCTGGGTCTACTTCCGGGTCGAAACAGAATGGGTCAGATCAAATGGACCGTCAGGCATTGCGTTATAGAGATCAAGCATGTTTGAATATCGTGTGTTCGCACCGGACAGGCCAACAGGAATCCGAGGCGACTAAGGTTGACAGCAGCAATACACAGGCACTGCCAAGATATGGTAGCATGGCTGACTTGGGTACGATATCGCTCAAGGGGCTCGTGAGTCACCCAATCAATTGACTTCATGGCTTCTGGCTAGCTCGATGCCTAGGACTTGTCAAAATCGCAGCTACCTGCGAAGAATCTGCTACCTTGATCGGACTCAATCCCTCGTGAGTACAAGTACTTTGCTTCCCCACTATTTCTGATAGATCGCTCTCTCTAAAGTTAATCTGTGACGGCTCTGTTACACAAGCGAGCTCTCCAGGCTCGCTCTGCCGCCAGTCCTCAAAGAAACGCCGCCCCATCCGAGCGAACACGATGCCCGTAAACAGCTTCGAGCAGAACACTCATAGAGTTTGACCCAGAAACCTTGGCCTGGCTTTGCCCTCATTCTTGACCTCAACTCTTGACCTTGACCTCAATCCGAAGTCTGACGGGCCCGCAATTGTGTAAGCCAAACTGGGTATTAAAGCTCGTGTTTCCCCCAGGTCAAACTTCGCTCGACATCTACTAGCGGAATTTTCAGTGTCGAGCAAGATCACATCAGAAGCTCCATCTACCCACACACAAAATCAAACAGAATGATTCCGCTTCCCAGACTCGAGTGTTTGCCAGCAGAGGTCAAGCTCAGAATCTTTGAATTCGTGTATGCTGGCAGAAACGTCAACATCGACGAGAGCACAGAGTTCCCGCCAGCAGTGGCCTGCTACCTGGCAAGCCCAATCATCTGCCGCGATTTGCAGCCTTTCGCCAAGCTAGCGTACCTGGAATCGGTCACATGGTCTTTCTCGTCCCTCGCCGCCGCCAGGCGCTTCCCCAATACGAGCAAGAATACTTCGCTCGTGCGAGAAGTACGTCACGTCTCCATCGATACCACCCAGACTGATGCGCCCGATCTCCTTGCGCTTCTATCCCAAGCGAGCGCTGTCATCCAGAGCGTCGAACTCACTGGCAACATGGCACGGCACCTCGGCTTGGGCTCTCGACTTCAAGGTGGAGCACTCCCAGCCGTGCAGCGTGACGAAGCGGAAGTTTTGCAGAGCTACTTCGATCGGAGCTGCAAAGCCACACAAGCACAAGATGTCGCGGATATGAACTTTGCGAGCAACGCTTTAGTGGAAGCTCTGGCTGGGATTTCTTCTCTGCAGTCTGTCTCCATGCAAGCCAAGTGCGAGTTCTGTGCCGAACACGACCTCGAGTGCGATTGGAGACTCGTCGCTTGCAAGGCGGAGTTATACGCGCTCACTTCAAAAGGTGCATATGCTTCGCTGCGAAGAGGTCAACGAATCGGGAGACTGGGGGAGGAGATTGTGCGTTTGGAGGAGGAACTGGCTGAGGAGCAAGGGGAAGATGGTGCGATTGGGGCTGACAGTGGCAGTGACCTGGAGGAGCAATTAGAGAATGATGAAGAGCTTGCTCTACTTATGGGGTGAGTGGAAGTCACAAGCGAGTCGGTATCATGCGTTCTCGGACTGCCAGGGTGATTTGCATGGTGCTTTCGAGCGCTGTAGAGTGAGCTAGACGATGAATGAATAAAACGGTCGTATTCTCCATCGCTCTGTTGTCCGGCATCTATTCATGCCAATCAGCTTCCAACTCGACTTGTTCTAGCGAATAATTTTGTTGCAGAGAGCAGTTCATGTAACGCAGCACTCCGATTTCAGCCAGTGTTGGGTGCTACTCGGCGTTCAGTCCTTGTCCCGCAGTGACGCATCAGTACAGAGAAATGATCGAACGCTTCATTGACTCTGATTCCGAACAAGTGATTGAAGCTGATATAGCTGCATACTACATCGACTTGATGCTCGCTTATATTACAGAGAGTGGATTGTGTGTGTCGCCACTCCGTTTTATGTCGCTGTCAGTCCACATTCACAGTGGCACGGACCTCCATTCACGTGCTCGGCGATTTCGCGCTAAGCCCCGCGTGACAAAGCCACCATCATCCACTACGCACGGCACGTTCTCGCAGGCTGCACCCTTGATCTTCTGCGGGATTCTGTCACCAGATCATCAGCTCTCTCCCTACTCTAGTCGACACCACAACTCAGTCCAGCGACGGTCACCGTCTTCCTTCATCGAGCAGCTGCGCCCACGATGGCAGCGAACACCAAGTACACGGCCGCGCCGCAGCGCGACAGCTTCGAGGATGAAGCGCCGCAATACTCCCAAGCGCCACCCTCCTACCAAGCCGAACCGTTGATGGGTGAAGCAAGAAACGAGGATGATAATGTTCCGGACGACTTCAAGGTAAGCTAGGAGGGAAGGACACAACGGAAGCATGGCATCAGTGGCGAGGAGACGGACAACAGACTGACGAGGGACATCACAGTTCGGCGGCTCAGTCGCAGAAGCCACTCTGCCCATCCGCATGCAATTCATCCGCAAAGTCTACGCGATCCTCACAGTCCAGCTCCTCCTCACCACAGCGCTCAGCGCAGTCTCGTTCTTCTCCACATCATACAAGAACTGGATTCAATCGAATCAATGGGCCATGTGGGTTTCGCTGTTCGGAGCCATCGGCTTTATGCTCTTGACATTCTGGAAGAGGAAGAGCTACCCTATGAACCTTGCGTTCTTGGGGGTCTTCACAGCGATGGAGGTCAGTTTTACATCAACTCAGCAACGTGCACTTCGGGAGCACACATTCTAACAACCCATTTAGGCCTACAGCATCTCCGTCATAACCTCCTTTTACGAATCGCGCATCGTCCTCCAAGCCCTCATCTTCACGCTCGGCATCTTCATCTTCCTTTCGCTCTTCGCCTGCCAAACCAAATACGATTTCACATCGTGGATGCCCTACCTCTTCGGCGCCCTCTGGGTGCTCATCATCTTCGGCTTCATGGCCGCCTTCTTTCCGCGAAGCAGCGGCGTCGAACTCGGCTACGGAATCGTCGCAGCGCTCATCTTCTCCGGATACATTCTTGTCGACACGCAATTGATCATCCGCCACTACCACGTGGAAGAGGAAATCGCGGCGGCGATCAGTCTGTACCTGGACATTCTGAACCTGTTCCTGGCCATCTTGAGGATTCTGAACAGTCAGAGCAATAACTGAAAGGCGAACAAGAGGGAAGGTTATGAAAAATCAACTGCGTTTTAGGTGATTTGGTGATGTAACTCCAGGCTTTTTGGGTGGGGTTTAAGAATGCCATGACGAGCGTGTCTGCATACGTGGTTTGTATTGCTAGTGTTGGGTATAGAGCGCCAGAAATGTAATTTGCTCCTTGGAACGATTTCGTCATCGTGGGTAGGAGGCATATCCCAAATAAGCTGTTGCCTACAGGTCATGTACTCACGTTTAATGTCATCAATGAGCAGAACAATGTCGCAGGCATGAATTCGACGCGCTCGTGCTGCGAAGAAGTTGGTGGTTCGAGCACGTCGGAGATTTGCTTCGGCAGATCGCCTTGCGCCATGCCATCTCCGAAGGCAGATCATATGCACCGCAAGGGGAGGGATAGATTTCATGAATGGTCTGAGATCAATAGGCATCAGGACAGGTTGGATGGGGAAATTGTGTTGGTATTCAGGGTATCTGCTGCTGCAGCTTTCCGAGCTCCACATCAGCAACCAAGCTGATCTCTATCAAGTAGCCAGATACATCGCAAAGGAGGGACAGACGAGTGCCACGTATCTGGACATTCTACAGCCTTCTTTTTCCTCCCTCTCGTGCTCCGCGCGCCCTCATCTTCCAAGTCCTTCCACTCTCCCGTGTGGTGGTAGGACGGGGCGCTCGCCATGCTGTCGGCTCGC
>ANSM01004454.1:0-16242 GCA_000347735.1 Cercospora canescens BHU | reverse complement strand
CGGTCTGGACCGGCGGCGTGAGGCGCGTTTGCGCTCTGCGCCGTCTGCGGAACACATCTGCCAACTAGTGCTCGCTGATGAGTGTATTGTGACTGCAGTTCCGCGTCTCCATGGTCTGTCGAACGTCCACTAGCCGCGCAGAAGCGGTGGTGCAGAAAGGTATATGTGACAGTTTCATCGTCGCTAACGCCGGACGAAGTACGTGACGCCTCCCGGGCAGTTCCGCCCATGTTCAGCCCGCTCATCCACCCACATGGCTCCTGGGCGGGAATCCGTGGGCTCTGGGGACCTCATGTCCACCGCATGACCGTCTGTCTTGCCCTTGTACCTCACCAAGTAACCACATGGCGCCTCTCCCTGGCTTGCCATGCTCATGGGCACTTGGGCGATCAATGGCCATGAACTTGCCAGCACCTTAGCGAACACGGTCTCACCTCACCCCAGCAGCTGTGAGCCTATAAAGCATGATCGGAAGCTCGAGTCACTCTTGTGCGCATCCGAAGGCTGGCACAAACATATTGCACACAGTTCCAGCGATGCACGTGCTTTGTTATGCGTCTCAACGGCCTGCGCGTCATGTCTCCAAACAGCCGTTGAGCAGTGCGAGATTCCCCAAGCAGAATGCAAATCAAGTCTTTCAAGCACGGACGACAGTATGCCTACACACATGCTGTATGGATGGTATGAGGAGCACAGCATCATATCAACCCAAGTACAGAAGACACTTTCGTGCTACTGGCGCCTCTTGCAATGCTACCGGTATCTTGCCGGAGAATTCGCGAGTCGTGCAAGCCACCAGAGCTATCGTGGCGCTGCTTATGCACATGTACGACACAAGGTTCTGTAACCAGTGAACAGCTGCAGAGCCGATGGTCGGAACCTCCTACAAGCAATTTCCATGTCTAGCTTTGCCACCTCACCCGGGTACGTGAGAACATGATGCGTGAGGCTCGCTAATCGGATCAGTTTCAAGAGGTCAGAGTTTTGGACGATAGAGCGCCCTTCACCGACGTGGAAAGGAGAATCAACATCCAAGTGGGAGGAAGCTGCTTCGAAAAGAATTTGCTGTCGCGTCGGATCCGGTGCTTGTCAGTGCCGTTGCCACTGCTGGACCAGCTGTATGTGTTCATGGAAGCGAGCCTTCTCTTGTGCGGAGTCGGAGCAACGCGAATCCCCACCAGATGCTTATACTACCCACCCTCTTGGATGGGCCGCTCTTGGACCCGACGCCTCTTTGTTCTGTTCCTATGCTCGAGGTTGCCATGGTGCCGTACCGGTCGATGCGTTCCGAGCGAATATCTCACAACAACCAGATCCAACCTTGCAAGAGTAGAGATGCGAGCTCTGGCATCGCAACGGCTCCGAAGCCATCAAAACGATTCCAGCAGTTGTGTTGCCGACAGGTCTCCTCATGTTGTCGTCGGCGATGCCGCACCAGGCGTCGCGGCCGTACCGAAAACCTTGTCCTTCACGCTCCGACTTGAAAAGCTCTCAGCACCTTGCAAAACATCACTCATGAACCCTCCGAAGAGATGTTCCAGAATATTGGCTGCTTCTCCCTCGTTGTTGAAATCCATATCCCCCATAATCTCATCTCCTCTCAGCGGCTTTCCCAAAAATGCGCCCACTATTCCCTTGACTACCCTCAGCGGAGTCAGCACACCCAGTGTTGCAAGATTCGAGGATATAACGAATACACTCGCAAACACAATCTGCCAGGCATGCTCAATATTCAGCCCCTTGAGCATTGGATTGACGACCGTATCCTCCATCCAGTTGGCAGCCTCACTGATGTAGTATAGAAAGTGGTTCTTGTTATCCCAATAATTCTTGTTCATGTACTCCCCAAAACGCTTGAACGCCTGAGTTTGGACATCGTAGGGGTCGAACTGCTCATACAATCGATCGCCCGTCATGATGGACAACATCTGATTCTGGAAGCTCGGAAAAGTCGTCCATGGAAGTCCAGTATATACATCCTCGAGTGGAAACTCGATAATGCGAACTGTGACTGGTCGGAGGTCTGCAATGTCACCGGCATACGTGAAGCCGTTCTCCTCTGCATCGACGACTTTATCTTCTTCAACGAGGAAATGCACCAGAGCGGGGCTGCGAGTATTCCACACCCCGCAGAGGAAGCTCGCCGTTCCGGTACATTGCGCGAAATACAGACCCGTTTGGTTGAGTTTGCGGTCGCCTTGGGCGTAGTTGATCGCGTAGATGAAGTCTTCGTCCCAGTGGAAGAAACGGAATCCGTGGTATGTCAGAAAGACCCACTGCTCCCGGGGAGCTTCAGGCTTGCCGCATCGTGAAGTGGGAGAGATGTCTCGGACGAGATTCTCAATGTCGGCGTATTTGTCGATCGGGAGATCCTCCGCAACGTAGCCGTCTGCGTCTTGGTACTGCAGGGGCAGTTGGAAGTCCAATTTGGTCAGGAGATCATTGCTATTGATCCGCATTGTATGGAAATCATTGTGGGTGTCCTGAAATTGGCGAAATGTTGGGGCATTGCCGCCTACGCCCCAATCTGATGAGGATTCTTTGACTTCGTAGAGAAGTTTGTCGGTGTTCGCAATGATTTGCTGTTCATACCAGAATGTGAGAGATATGCCGGAGATAACAGCAACGAGTAAAGGAAGGAATGTAATGGGAAGTGTTAGCAGAAATGGCCACTTCAATAGTCTCCAGACAGGGCAAAGTAATGCTCGGATCATGGCTGGGAGTAAGTCGCAGCCGGACAGCTGGCCAGCTGTGCGTTGTCAATGAAGCTGTATGTCAGCCGCTGTCCTTCGGATAACAGGGAATTCGACAAAGATGCAGCGAAACAAGTCATTAAGCAACGACAAGCAAAATTGCTTGTGATGTCGTACAGCATTGTGCCGCCGTGCCGCCGTCATCCTGCGCTTTGCCGCCTGGACGCAGTTTTGCAAGCGAAAGGAGGTGGCGGAAGGATGCAGACTGCAGCGACTGTTTCGGCTCCGAGATACCTGGGTGCCGAGTGGCGATTTCAGAAACGCGGGCAAAGGCCGCTGTTCTAGACATGACGCTGTTTTTGCAGGCACTGTGCTGATATGGTAATAAGAGTTTGTTGTTGGAAAATCGTTTGTTGACACGCGGTCTCGGCAGACCTTCTTTCCAGGAAACAGACCGTCCAAAATCGAGATTGCCAAGCTATGTCTCAACCGCAACCGTAACGTTGCTGATTGTACATCCACCTCATGCAGCATTCAGAATGTCCCCATCATGGCTCACCTCTGAGTGGAAGATACCTGGAAGGGGTTGCACACTCACGGCTTCGGAGGAGAGTCCAAACCCACCGCAGAGAGATTTGAGGCCCGTATGGTGAAAAACTTGGTAATTATCGGCACGTCGCCAGTCGATTGGCATCATTCAATCTGCAACATGCAGACAAGAAATTGACGTCACGTCTGAGCAACTGCCGTCGTGCACCAAGAAGCAAGCGTTGATTCTCAAAGATCGGCGTAATGATAGGTCTTGGAGGCGAAGCAAAGGCGTATCTGCTTCGTGCACTGGCTTTGGCAGATCTCAATGATTCTCTCAGTAGCTTCAGTCTCTCTGTGGACTAGTGAGCAGGCCGTACTGAGCTGTACTAGACTGACTTTCGCCTACTGCACTGCCAGTGCAATGATATATCGAAACGCGTCTTGGCGCAGCTTGGTCTGAGGCGGTAGGGATGCCGCCCACGGATTGTGCGCAACGGGTAGAACGCTTCGTGGTGCTGTCATTGTATCGGAGAGAGGCCTAGGGCCGCTTTCGGCAGCAACCAGATGTCTGCTGGCCTGGACCTCACCTCCTTCCAGCCTGGACAAATATGCTCACGAATACTACACCGCGATGCACAACCATGATCTCTGCGATCAAAATCAGTTTGCCACGGTGTTTCGAGTCGCGACAAAGCTTTCTGTCGAAGAAATGATTGTATCGCTGCTCAAGGATGCAGAAATGCAAGTCTTGCCAGTAACTTTGTCTTCTCCATCCACGCATATCGTTCATCAACATGTATTCTTGTGCCCGGGCGCTCAGAGACCATGTGGATCTGATTCCAGTGTTGCAATAGTGCATGACTCGACTTCGAGGGGTTGCAGTGAATTCCAAACTCGTCATCAATCGGTGATCGTCGACACTTGGAAACATCTGCTTGATTTGCTGTGCTAGTGGAAAAGGAGCATCTTGAATGAGAAAGGCGCATCGAAGTCCACCGTATCGATGCCCTCATTGTCCTCGGTATCGCTGGATGCCTTGCTGATCCTTCCTCCGTTTGATCTGCCTTGATGTTGGTGCTCCCATTGAGGGAATTTCGGCATTTGTGGATCAAGCTCAGGCTCCTCACCAGAATAGAATGAACTCTCCGGGTCATTGTTTTCTTTGTCGCCATCTTCGGAGCAGGATCGATCAATTTATTGTTCTCCTGCCCTCTAAGGTGGAATCTTGCCTCTCTTCCCATCAAGAGGATCTCTACTTTCCCGTCGATGCGTCAGCTCGTCCTTGGCATTGCCGTCCAGATCTCGTAAATACATTGTCCTAAGAGCTTCATCGTCCCAAGCTGTGAGTTCGGTATGTTTCTGGAATTCGGCGACATAGTCTGCACACGGCCCTTTGAAATCGGATCTTGAAGGAGCTCAGCTGCAGTCCCGAGCTCATGCGAAGCTCCGAAGAGTTTGACCATTGCAAACTTGAATCATTCGTAGCCTAAAGTGTTTACTTGACTTGTGGTTTCTCTCGCTGCGCAGAGAAGTCCCGATCAATACGCTGACCCAGTGCCGAAGTCTTCCTCGAATCGATGTCGTCACGAAGGCTGCTTTCGAGTCGAGCTGAGCCTGGTTGAACATAACGAAGAAATCTGAACGTGCGTACGGCTGCGGGAATAAGAGAATGGGAGACTTCTTACGAAATGCCGAAGAAAGGCGGCAGGCAAGTGCTTTGGCCGATTTTGGGTACACTAGAGGGTGTACTTGAATGTCATTAAATTAGATTTATCTCCCGCAGCAATCAAAACCAACTCTGTGAACAATACCGGAAAGACATGGCATATCCAAGGATCTTCATTCGCCGAATCTCTGTTGCTCCAATGAACGTGGTACCAGAAGCAACTCATTACTTTCCGTCGCGCCTTGAGATTGGGGGCTTAGTGGAAATCTTTTACAAGTACCCGATAGAAACCGCATAAAATTCAGTCGGAGAGTCGGATCTGGTGTTGATTGATTAATTTCCACAAGTAGTACATGAAGTCTGAAGAGATCTCTTACGAAACCAGCAGAGCTGAGCATGAACCGATTCTCACTTCAGAAACAGATTACGACTTATTACTGCATTTAGTATAGCATCGATCGAGGTGCTCTTCGACTCACTTGTATTGTATGGCAGCAAACACTACCAATACTAACAGCAAACACCACCAATACTAGCGCATGTTTTACCAGTGATCAGAGCGCCGCAATTTCTGTAGCCTTGGTAGCAGCAGCATTGGTTTGGGAGAGGACAGCCATTTTGAGCGTAAGAAGTGGCGCTCAGAAGGCAGAAAAGGATACAAGTGAAGACCTTCATGTTGTAGGTCGCAGAGACTGGGCAGTAGGTAGTATAGAAGCCGTTGATGATGGAGAGGGTAGGATGCGCGGCCAGACTGTTATATAGTCCAGTCTAATCGGAGAGATCGGACAGGCAGACAGACGTAGAGGGTTACGGGCTAGGGCTTGTGGTAAAGACTGCCCGCTAGTCTTAGACAGCGTCTTACAGTGCAGAGCGTCTGCTCTTCAAGGTCTAAGGGCCAGATACATTGCCGACACGTACGGTTATGAAACACTGTGAGCAGCTCTTGTCTGTGCGCCGCTCACCGCGAGTGCACAGACTGTCTACAAGGCTGTACCTGAATTGCGGCGATTCCCATGGCGGATCTCGATGTCTCTGGCGTACGAACACTATTTGGACGATAGTGAGACGACGCTGCGTCTCTGGCCTGGCGCTCAGGGATTTTTCTATATGGCAGCTCTTTGGAGCGAGGTGCGCGTGAGTACTGAATGCGGTAGTCAAACCAGCTGTGGCCAGATAGAGCTGTTACAGTCTGTGTGAGAAGTATCTATCCACCTGGATCTTGGTGTTGCGGGCAACATTCATGGCGCGAGGTTCCACCATGCTCGAAGCAGTGGCGTATCGCGGACCATCCGGTAGCGCACTTGAGGTCCATGCAGAAAATGATTCGCGCTTATATGTCATGGTATGGAGCAGCTGGAAAAAAGGGATGTTCGGACGTCTGAGACGTCTACATGTATCGTAGATAGAAGATACTACCAAAAACATTGTTGCCAAGACTTTTGATCGTCTGACCCATACACTTTAATTTGGCAAAGAGCAAGGGGCCTCCGGGCATCCAGCCCTCAAATTAGGGCTTCGATGCCCTACAACTGCCTGTCCAGCCATGACGGTCGTTGTTTGGCTGCGCCCGAGTCACGTGTTGGCTCTATGGCCTGATCGTCATCCCATGTCGACCACTTCGATGCAGTGGTCGCGCCGGAGGTAATCACAATCTTCTAACAACTTTGCGCAAAATGATGTTCGATGGCGATCGAAGCCGCGATGAAAGCTCTGGCGTCACGCGTAAACAGAAAGCTTACATGCAGTAGAACTACATGTGGTCTCTCAGCTGTGCAAACCAGCAGCAAGTGACCTGTGCAAAGGACTTCGAGCGTTTCTCGCCCAACGCGGAAACACCGACACATCGCTGCAACGTGGGCACGAACCATGGCGGCCAGGTCATCGATAAGCCGGATTATACGATCGCAATTTGAGCAAGAATATGAGCTACGCTTCCAGCATCTCTCGTATTCCCAGGGGCCGGCCCAGCAGGATGTTGATCGATCCTAGCCTGTCCAGATTGCGGAACAAACGAAGGCGAGTTCTCCAACTTATGCTAGAGGAGTGCAGTGTAAAAAGCATCAAATGGAGAGCGAATATTCGGCTCGGCCTTGATCGTGAGCATCGTGTGCCGGACCCGTCGCGTCAAAAGTGGAGAGTTGACAGCCAGGAATGGGTCGACCTCGCTCCCAAGATATCCTCGCCCTCCGCGCCATCATTGATGAGCACCACGGCCGCCGACATAAGCAATGACATCAGAAGATCGATCTCTCCCTCGAATCGCTTCGTGTCCGTCTCTGCTGGTCAAGGCGAGAGCAGTTTTGTGGCGCAACGCCGACTAACTTGCATTCGCTCTGCAAACCTCTTTCTCAATTAAGCCAATAAGTTGGAGAAGTTTTAGGCTCGTCAAGGAGTATTCTGGAGCTGCAGCACCTGCTGCCGTGCCTCCACTTAGCAAACAACTTCTGTGAACCGAGCGACGGTGTGAAGAGTAGGGAGAAAGCGAGGACTAAGCGGTTGAAAGGCATGTGCAGTAAGTGTATGCAAAACGCTCGTTCAGCTTTAGCAAAGACCTTAGCTCTCCGTTCAGATGTATCTGAACGCGCCGCCTTCCGGCATCTTTGCCGTCTCCGATTCCTGGAAGAGCAGAGCTGCTAGTTCGGATACGGTGCCAGCCAGGACGAGTCTGTTAACGAATGTCGATGAGCACCAGAGTCACCCTTACACTATTCTGCCTTTCTAGTAGCAACAGAATGGCACAGCCACAGCCGCATCCCCAGCTGGCAAGCAAGAAGACAATGCGGAGGACGGTGATTTGGAAGCCACCGTCCTTGCAAGAAGCTGATCGAATTGGTGAAATCGTATTCTAGCCTGCGATTCATTCTGAACGCATGTCTCAAGTAGACTCGTCGCGCACTGGATCCCTCATCTCTAATTAGATGGGGAATACCCGCCACGCTCTCACTAAGCTCAAAGCTTACATGACTTGCAGTATCCATCCGTGAGCTTCTCAGCTTGAGCGTGCCAGTATCAGCATTGAGCAAGAATCGTCACCTGCCCGATTCGCTCCGAAGCAATGCTTGGGCGCTGCTCGTTGGCCATTCCGAGGACGAGCACAAGAAAAAGCCTTGATGCCCGATGTGCAACATCAATCGTCACGGTAATGAGAGCGCTCAGTGACGCATAACGCTGAGCTATTGCGGAGGACAACTACGTGGTGCTCTCGAAAAACACCGACCATCTCCGTGCTCCGTCCCGTTAGTCAATTTCCTCGTGCAGAACACCATGACCGATCATTGTCCTGGTGAGTTGTTTTGTCGTTCACACAGATCACGTATTGCCAATATCAATGGTGTATACAACCATGCTCATGGTCTATGAATTAACTGACAGCCGACAATTTTCTGCTAGCATCAAGGGCCGTCCTTCCCACTTTGGCTTCGAGTAGATTGTACCCCGAGAGGCTCGTCTCGTATGCGGTCATCTGCAGCTAAAAGCTCCTGGAAGAAACCTCTGAACAGATTTTTGTCTGCGAATGGACGGATACAGCACAGAATGAGCACAGGTTGCGCCCTAAAGAGCCGTCGGAGACGAGCCTGCATATTCGCGTGTGTTTGAGTTTCACTACAGTCTAGTCGCCGCAGACCATCTCTTCCTGCGATAAGACAAGGCCACTTGTCGGACGATTCTATCTCTCTAGTGTTATTTTGATTCACAGTTGTCCAGAAGTCCCTTCCATGACGACGAGACTTCTACTTCATTATCCTGTACCCAGAAGAACTTCATGCTCCAGGAACTTGTCCGCAGGATAACCACTTTCAGCAAACAACTTTGGGGCAGGTCACACTAAGACTGGCAATGAGGAAGCTGAAATTTTTGATTAATAGACATTCATACTGTTCTCGAATTTATAAGTCCGAGATCGAGTGTCACAGGCTGGCATCGTGCGGGCAGGAGTTGCGGTTTCGCTGCCTTGTTTTGATCCGACTATCAAATGATCATGCTAATTTCAACCTGCACTGGTTTACTTGAAATAACTGACGAGCACTTGTGAATGACAGCTTGCGTCTGCGGTCCTGCATAATAAGTATTGCAGAGCACAGAAATCGGTGTACCCAACACGATTTGAAATCCCTTAGTGAGACGCGAGTGGCTCAGAGTGCTCCGTTCATAACCATATGCCAATATCATAGCCATTCTATTCGTTAGCGCGCCAGATACGCACAGAACAATCAGCGCTTATAGGTCTCAGAGGCATAGGAGGCACGAAAAGAAAAAGGACTAAAATTCCATGAAGACCTCTGAATGTCTGATCCATACGCTTCAATTCGGCGACATATATCGACCGCTCTGGAATAGAGGAGGCCCTGGGGACGGAATAGGTCTCGGATTGTGGGGAGACGTCTCTGAGGAGATAGTAAGGTGATGATATGTGAGCGAAGCTTCGCAGACTCCATCTTCTCCTCCGCTCCGCCCCCACCGAAGCGACTGCAGAATACAAAACTATCGGAGACCGTTACGTCTTCGAGCGGCATATGGGCCTCCACGCGTATCGAGAAAGGGTTGAAACCAAAAAGGTTGTTTTAGAGTCTCGATTCCGAGACAAGAGAGAATGCGAAACGTCAAATGTTAGCAAACATGAATCGCACATGCAAGGTAAACCGTTCATGTGTTACTTTAGCGAGGGCCATCAGTTGCCTCATACGTGTAGTGTCTTCAAGCGAAGGCATGTACGTAAGGGCAACACTTACGATTATCAAAAAAAAAGTCTTAATGTGCAAAAAGTATTTTGTAATGTTTACGGCTGTGGGGGTTGTTAGGACAATGTTGCCGGAGAGGAAGAACAGCAGGAGAGAAACTTAGGCAGCAAGGGGCTCGAACTGTTATGCTATCTACAGCCTGGTGCGTTGCCAGTGCACAGACAGGGTGACATGCTTATCGGCGCTGCTTGATCTTGAGGGGTCATGCATGCCACTCACGCATTGTGCACAACGAGAAAAATGTTAAGTGGTGCTCTTGTTGTGTTGCGGCAAGTGTGAGAATTGCCATTAGCAGCTACGAGATGTGTGCTAGCGGCTTGACCTCACCTCATACCGGCTTGACTATATGTGCCTACGAATACTACACCCCAACGCACAGCCATATATACAACATACAGAGTCGATCCGCCATGGTGTTTGTGTTGCGAAAAAGCTTCCCATCGCAAGAATTTGTATGCCGGCACACACATTGCTCTAGGAATCGATAGATCCAGTCTTGCTAAGAAATACATATTCTCCATGTATCTATAATATCGACCAGCACACAGCCTTGCGTCCGGCTGCTCCAAGGCCGTATGCATTGAATCATATTGTTGCAAAAGTACATGTCTTGAGCAGTACTCCGTAGTTTTGCAGTAGAACCTCAACAGGGCCATTTATGTTCAGTATGAGGACCACAAGACTTCACGAGAGCCCCAAGCTCTGCCCCTCGCAGAGGGGCATCCTTATCGTCTTTTCCTTATAGCCATACAACACTCCTAGGAGACGGCATCATTACAGCAATGGTAGAGGTCACGAACTACGTGCTCGCATCCGTTCGTGATGGTTGTTGCGCGGCGGAAAAAGTCACGTGGTGAATCTTGGCGCTTCCACACAAGTGCAGGGACCACTTCGCACCTCCACCCTTCGCCGCCGGAGGCAAGCACAACTCATGTTACCAAACCCGATCCGAGACGATTTCCCACACGCATCAAAGCACTGGTCTCTCGGACAAGCCGCTGCTGAGCTGAGCCACGCACCATATCCGAACGTTCTCAAGCACCCAACGCCGCCGACACGGGCACGAAAACTACGGTGGCCGACTCCACAATCGCAATGTGAGCAAGGACCATGATGGAGAGGGCGATACACAACACAAGAGAACGGTGCGGCTGAAACGTTGGAAAACAACTATGTGATGCTCTTCCTGCACTATGGTGAAGTGGAAAGACCCGTGGGCAGCAACATCAGCAGCCCGTACACGCTGTTGACGCTCCCAAGGTAGAAGTCGAGCTCTCGTCGCAGCCCCACCTTTCTGCTTCACGACATTCATGATCAGTGCTGCCCTCTCTGGTACACATCCACTTTGCAGGGACAACTCTCATGAAATGCTGCCAGTGGCACCGTTCAGACAGCGCCCTCACACATGGTGATCAGTCACTCCTCGTAGTCTTCACGGGTGTCGCAGTGCTGGCAGCCCGCGGTGAGGAACGCCATGCTCTCTTCTCCCGAGCCACGACCGGCCTCGTTGGCGGTGCGGACACAGTCGTCGCAGAGAATGCGGCATTGGCCGCCCAACAGTTGGTCCCAACACCCATCGCAACACATGCCGTCGACGTTACGATTGAGCAAAGAACATTGGGCGCCGTTGAAGAAGCACTTCATGCACTCTATGCCGGCAGCGCGATAATGGAGCGGCTCACCTCCTGAGGAAACACCCTCCTCGCCAGTTTTCTCGTTGGTCTTTCCTCTGCTCTTCTTGATAGCTTTGCGTCTCGCAGAGGCTGTGGAAGTGCCCTCAGCAGCATCGCCGCCTTCGATCACGTCCAGCAAATCTTCGCCCGCGTCAGCCTCGTGTCTGGCCTTTGCCTCCGCGGCCGCCTTGATCTTTCTCTGCTTTGCGGCCTCGTTACTGCGCTTTAAAGTGAAGGCTCTGCGAATGGAGCCGGAGACGACGGTCATCGTCTTCGCCCTGTCCACTTCCGGGAACTCATCGTCCTCAAGAATCGCCTGTGCCAGCTTCTCAACCTTGTCGACGGGCAAAGTGGCGATGTTGAAGTCCAGTTCGTGTGCCTCGTGGCCTGTGTCGTGGACGTACTTGCGAACGAAGCCGTCAATTTTCTTGAGGTCGGCGCTGTTGAAGTCATCCGGGTACTGCAAGACGGCAGCCTTCGGAAAGTCCTTCTGCCACAACTATGTTCCGAAATCAGTCTCTCCATCCTCTCAATCACTGCCCGAAACGTGGTCAGAGATGACGTGTCGGACGACTTACCACAAGCTCTGTCAGCAACGCTTGCTGGATGAGAGCCACTTGGCGAGACAGCTCTTGGTCCGGAGTCTTTGGACCTCCGCCCAAGCCTGCGCCTCCAGCATCCTCCGCGCTCTGCGGGGGCTCAACAGGATCGGAGTCGAGTGCACATCGATCATCGATCCTAGCCTGTGGAGACTGCGCCCCGGACGGAGGGGATTGTCCCACATCATGCTCGAGTACCGTAATGTCGAAAGCCTCAAATAGAGAGCGAAGTTCCGGCTTAGCTTTAATCGTAAGCATCTTGTGTCTGATCAGTCTCGTCAAAGCTGGAAAGTTGACGGCCGGGTGTGAGTCGAGGTTGTTGCTCAAAGTGTCCATACACCCCGCGACTTTCTTCACGAGGACCACAGCTGGCATAAGCAGCGGCATCAGACGGCCAATCTCTTCTTTGTCGTTCTCTGCGTCCATTTCTTCGCCATCTTGACCTCGAAGTACATTCAGACAGAAGACGGTTGCCGGGTGCAAGCGATCATGTTCGATGAGCACGTCTTGGATCTTGCCTTGACCCACTTCAGTCTTTCTCTTCTTGCTCTTCTTGGTGCTCGGTTCCGTTGCTGCCGCCTCTGGACTTCCGTCATCGGCCCTGCCAGCACTGTCGACGCCCTATGTCGATGAAGGTCAGCAAAGCTCAGGACAATACATTGGGTTCATCCCATGCATGGCTTGGAGACAGGAACAATTCATATCTTTCTTTCGAAGGGGAAAAAGAACAGAAAATGCAGTGAGATGAGGAAAGACCGGAGTCTGAAACATACCGCACCCCTCTCCTGATTCCGAAACAATTGAAGGCGCTGCTTCAGATCGGCCAAATTGCCCGAGTAAGTGAGTCGATTGCCGTTCAGCTTCTTGCCCCCATTGTTCAGGGCTTTCAGTTGATCTTTGAGCTTGGCCTTGGAAAGGGCATTGATGTCCGCGTCAATCTCCACCATGATGTGTGGTTGAATGTCCTGCTGAATACTGTGGCGATGTTGATGCGCGCTGTGGTAGAGGTGCTCAGTGGGGAGAAGAAGCGATGATCGCGAGAGCTTCTATACCTCTCATCAGTTGGACTAGTCGGGTTTGTTGATAAAGCAGGACCGCAATCAAAAGGAACCTTCGGCACGGTCTAGAAGTTGACGGAAGAACTCAGGCTCAAAGGAACGCGATGCAAGTCCTGATGCTCCCTTCGTCTACCATGTGAAGGGCTTCCACGCAGCTAAGAGCATTGCATCTGCTTTAGTCGGCCCGCGCATCCTGCATGTTGCCGTGTCCGGGCTGTACAGTCTGGCCAGCGGCGTTTGCGGATTGCTACCTTGCGGCTCGCCATCTGCCAGCTGCTTGCGCAGATCACGCGTTGTTTTCGACCCTTCTGCTGCCTCCCTCTCTCTGCCGCACCTTTCTCCCGTTTGCGCCGTGGAGCTAAGCGCATTCGAGAGATTTCTCAAGCGGGAGCGGCGTTTGGAGACGGCTGCATTGCTCGTCGTTTGCGTCTTATGCAGACTGCAAGTTGTCTCCGACGTTTTACCCTCTGTCCGCCTCCGCCTGCGACTTGCTCCTGTTTGCTCGGCTGGTCGAGCCAAGCTTGTTCGAGAGCATTATTGCGCTGCAGTACCTACTGGTGTGGGTCCCCTCAGCAAACTATCTCTTTGACCTGACCATCAAGATCCAGAAACTCTACGCGAAGCATACGTCGTTTTCGATGATGTTTTGCCTGCCTTTCACTGCCCGCAACTTGCGTTCGTTTGCCTGATCAGTCAAGCTCATTCGGGAGCCTGCTGCAGCTGCATTCACGACGAACGCGCGAGTTCAGCAAACACTCTCTTTGGGCCGAGCGGCGTATGGAGAGGAAGGAGAAAGAGAGAGTGAAGCAACAGGAGCACACGCGAAGGGCGCAATAGGGCTCGTTTACATTCGCCAAAGCACTTCACTCTCCAGTCAGATCTATTTAAATGCCCCGCCTTCCGGCATCTTTGCTGTCTTCAACTCGTGAGTCTGCAGAGCTACTGGTTTAAATCCTTCAACATCACAGCGAAAACCTCCATCTGGGCTTCGAACTGTCTCACACATCGTCACGGCCGCTTAAGCAGCGGATCGGCCAAGATCACCGAACTTCTGCAACCTCAAAGCACGCTTTGCTGTGATTTGCTGTGAACACAAAGATCGACATGGATCGCAACCCGTTGGTCGGCAAGGCTCCTATGCCTCTTTCGGATCTTCCAGCGCTGGGAGCCACGAGCAAGAAAGTGCAGGCCATGAAGAAGCTCATGCAGGAGAAGGAAGGACTCTTGGAGCAATTAAAGAAGAACGCCAAAGCGTCCACCTGGTAAGCTCATCGTCCCTCTTTGTGCTTGCCAAACTTTGCTGCATGCGAAACCGTTCTATATTCCTGCCCGTTGCACCAAGTTGGCCGTCGCCCTTTGGTGGCGGACCCAAAGTTTTACATGTCCCAGGTCTTCGTGCGTATCAACTGTTGGTACTCTTCTTGCAGCATTTTTGACAGGCTGATCAAAGGCTAACCGCAGTCATTGATATCGCCAACAGGTTCGATCCTGACGCCCCCTCCACCCGTTCCCGTCGACAACGCTTGCGAGCCAACTACGAAGGCTTTTGCCGTGAGTGCCTTGAAATCACCGATATCAAGGACATGTACAAGACCGATACTTTCGTGCAGAACTGCAAGATGTTTCTCGAAATGATGGCCAAAGTCTCCTCTGGTCGCATCGAAGAGAACATCCGCGCAGACATGCTGTGGCAACACAAGGACGCCCTCTACTGGTATGCTGTGCGAGGCATGGATGACTTTCCACTCATCTTCCAAGGTGAGAGCGCTCACCCATTGGAGCATATGCGAGGTCACCTAACTTCGAACAGGTCGGCACGCCCAGCTCGTCTCGCACATTCACCTGGTGGCCAAGCAGTACAATCTTGGTACCGCCCATCATAACAAGTCACTTCTCGGCAACCCCGAACTTCATTTGCTCTTTGCACATCTTCTGAAGCTTCAGTCGGGCGTTGAGAATACCATGCAGCACTACGTCGCTTGGGTGCTGTCCTACATGACGAGTGTCAGACCTGGATCCATCACGGTAAGTCGATCCCACTCCAGCACTTGGAACCACACGATCCACAGGATTTCTGATGTTTCTGCGCTCCTCCGGGTTTGCCCAGGCTACGAGAAGGGCGCGTCTCTCGGTTCTGAGGGCCTCAATCGAGACGAAGACGCCACCATGCGCTGGAAAGACTGCAAGTTTGTGCAGCTTGAAGGTATTCCTGGCATTGCTGTCAAGGTGACTTTCAAGTACCTCAAGGGCTCAATGAACCCTCACAGTCGCCAGATCGTGAGTTCTGCAGTGGACAAATCGCAAAGTATCCTTGACTGACTTCGCTGCCAGGTCATGGGCTCGAAGACGTTCACGTTTCTGCCTTCGAGACGCGGTAATCACGAGCTCGATGTCACCGCCCTCCTAGTCTCTCTTGCATTCTCTCGCGGCCTCTTCCCATTTGAAACAATCGACGAGTTTTACGCATGCGATTCGGTATTCATTCCAACCAAGCACGACGTCGCCCAACAGGCAGTCTTTGTGCAAGCTTCTGCCGCCGGAGAGCTTGATGTTCAAAAGCCGATGAGGGAGCACTCTCTGAACCCGATGCTACAGAAGATGTGTGTTGCTATTGGCCTCATGGAGCGCAACACCATGTACTCCTTCCGCCGCACTGCTATCACAGAAATCCAGCGCGCAGAAGGCACGGAATTCGCACGCCAGTTCGCGAACCACGCTCCGGACTCACACTCGATCTTGTCTTACGATGTCACTGGCCTTTCTGATGTCGATATCAACGCTTTGCGCATTGGTGACAAGGAAGGCGCGATTCCACGAGAGGTCATTCGTGATGCTCTCAGCCAAATCAAGACCAGCATGGCGCACCAGAAGTCGACCTCGCCAAGGAACTTGAGAGCCGCGTAGACGCCGCAATGCGATCGGACCAGAAGTACATCGACGTGGAGACTAAGCTGGACAACGTGATACAGTCGATCTGCCAGCTTCTCGACATCGATCCGCTGCCGGTCAATCCGTTCATCTACGAAAACTACAAGAAGTCGTTGAAGTCACGAGACACCGACGAAGCTCTTGCTTGTGTGAAGGCTCTCGATGATACACTCTATCAGCGCAAGCTCGTGCGCAAAGCCTTGAGAAAGTCTCTTCGCCCAAAAGTGAAGAAGCAATATCAGGAAGAGCATCAAGCTTCGCTTAAAGTCAGCAAGCGCAAGGCCGCGGCGAGCCAATCTATCGGCACAGGACGTGGGAGACAGCCCGCTGCCCTCCGCCAGGCAGTCGCCGAGAG
>ANSM01004450.1:0-12636 GCA_000347735.1 Cercospora canescens BHU | reverse complement strand
CGCCGGGCGGCGCTGATTGCCGAAGTTCGGGCGGCTTGGCAGGTGTGCACACTTCGCCCAAATCGTTGCGCGCGCTTTGAAGATTTGGCTGTTCCTCAGCGCACGCGATCTTTCAACCCATCCAGCATCGCCCAACCCGCGCCCTTCGAGGAAATCCAGACAACTTCCAACACAGCGACAACTCAGCTACCAAGATGGTGAGTCCGCGCCCGCCCGCACCCAACCGTCCGCACGCAATGCCCGCGGCCACAATTTCGATCGATTCGGCCACACGACACACCCCCGTGCTGCATTGCCGCCTGCACATGACCTCCGCGACATGAAAGAAGTAATCAATCACTAACATAATGGCCTGCAGTCGGACGGAGAAGAGCAACCACAGGAGGTCGCCGCGGCCGAGGAGGTCGAGGTGGCAGGAGACTCCGCCAAGTCTGGCTCCATGTCCGTTCTCGACGCCCTGAAGGGTGTTCTCAAGATCGCCCTCATCCACGACGGTCTCGCCCGTGGTCTCCGTGAGGCCAGCAAGGCCCTCGACCGCCGCCAGGCACACATGTGTGTCCTCAACGAGTCCTGCGAGGAGGAGGCCTACAAGAAGCTTGTCGTCGCTCTCTGCGGCGAGCACAAGATTCCTCTCATCAAGGTCCCAGACGGAAAGCAGCTCGGCGAGTGGGCCGGTCTCTGTATGTCCCTTCTCTCGATGAGATGTGGGAGGACGTATCAAGCTGACAGGATCGTTCAGGCCAAATCGACCGCGAGGGTAACGCACGTAAGGTCGTCAACTGCTCTTGCGTCGTCGTCAAGGACTGGGGTGAGGAGTCCCAGGAGCGCAGCATCCTCCTCAACTACTTCCAGACCGAGCAGTAGACGGAGCCAGACGGAAAAAAGGACAAAAAAGTGCCGACTAGATACCCCGATTGCTAGCATCGCCATTCGAGGACTCCGTCTATAGATCACACGGAAGAGATTCGGCAGAACGGACTCAATATATTCAAGTGCATCAATTTTGTGGGACAGCTGTGCGATCATCCCGAAAGCCATCGACGTCGAATGGCGCATCTTTCAAAGCAACAAAAAAGCATGTGTGCTAGTCAAAGAGCTGAACAGACCGCCCGCTGCGGTCTTGGTAGCACTGTGTCGAGTGGCGCTATGCTCGTATGAGTAGTACTGAACAAGATGGGGGCTTCATCGCTTTTGGTGTATGATCCGACAATTAGTGATTCGCCCACTGACAAACAGATCCCTTCCACAGCTAAGAGGAGAATCCACACTTCCGCTGCTGATTTTCACAAAGATAACATGCTCGAGTGATGCAATTTCCTTCGTCCTTCATTGTGAAAGGCGCCAGATGGACACCGCTTACTGCTACAAGATGCAAAGGCTCGAGGAATGAATGGTCCGCGGTTTCCGGATACTTGTTCCGGTCCGCCACAGTTCTCGTCACTATTGCCACTTCACAGCGCTGTGTAGTACAGCAGTCGATGACATGAGATGCTTCCTTCTCATCCCCATCGCATGATCTTGGGTTTTAACCCACACTTTCACACTGTGCTAATTAGGGCTTATCTTTTCTGAGTCCATCTCATAAGCCTTCGCGTGCTATGAAATGCGTAATCAAAACAAGCTCCAGATACAAGTCGACCTATCATTATCTCGCCAAAACAGCTTCCACCTCGTCGCTCCCCTTCCATTTTCGCCATGTTGACCATTACAGACGACACCTCGCACACCTCATCATATCCTCCCTTCTCGCCTTCCATCCTCCCCGCTCATCCTTCCCCCATCACGATACCCCGGCAAAGGCTCCGCAACCCACCCACAAAGCACCCTCGAAATCCCCCTCAAATCCAACCTCGCGCGAATCATGGTATCCCACGGCAAATTCTTACACCGCGCCACACTCGGCCTCGTCTGGTTCCCGTCAAAATTCTGCAAATCTTCCGACAGTCCGCGCAGATCGAGGATCGCCTGCGTGAGTACCAGTGTGACCAGGCCGAGGCGATTTGGAAGAGGCCTGTCCCTCGTGCTGCGGCGCAGATGAGAAATTGCGCGTGCGGGCCGTCGAAGAGCGTCGTGCAGGGAATTGGTGGGAATTGGTTGGTGTTGCAGGTGAGTGTGGCGGAGAGGACGGATTGGTTCATTTGTGTGAGGGACCAGAGGGAGGCGTTTACTTGGGCGATGTGGGATTTGAGGGGTGGGAGGGGTGCGCAGGAGGGTTGGGTTGTTGTTGTTGTTTGGGAGGCAAGTGTGAGGTTTACGGCGGTGGTTGAGTTGGTTAGGGTTGTATTGAGGAGGATTGCTGTGGTGTTTAGTTCTTGTTTGCTCAGGTTGGGGTGCTGGGGTGGCTGTGGTGAGCTGGACACGGGTGTGAAAGCTGCGAGGCATACGGCTAATATTAGGTAGTACATTTCTTTGAATATAGAAATCTTGACAAAAGGAGGTGAGGCTTTTGTGAAATTCCTCGAACAGGGCTTGATATATCTGCCGTCGTACTGTCCGTCATCCTCATGCAAGGGACCGCTAGACGAGATTGAGTGAATGTTCTCAACCGCGATGCATTCCAGAGGGCGCATGACGTTGGTTTTTGGACGACTAAGTTAGATCAAAGCATGATCTCGGGCCAGTGATGTGACGCCACCAAAATCAAAGTCATGCAGGTACTAGATACTGGCATCGGCGGACTTGTACAGTTGGTAGGTCAAATTCGCTGAAAGGCAATGTCGGGTGGCACGTCTCCAACTTTTGGGGACGACCACTCAACTAGTCTAACAAAGTATGCGGCCGAACACCTGCTAATGATGAGATGAGATCCGATCCAAATGTGCACACTTGATGCAGTCGTGAGGCTAACGGCTGGGAAAGCAACATCGTCGCTGTTGCGAGATGGCGTGGAAGTCCGATGTACCCAGGACGTCAACCGCAATGCCCGCTCCATGCGGCGTCACACCTACATCAGGTTATGACATGCTCTCTCGGATTCTTTCTCCAGTGCTGAGGTGCCAGGGTAGAGAAAGTTCACGAAAGTGCCACGTCGCGGTGGCAGGTCAGATCAGGCCCAATGGGAACAAGTTCTGGCCAACGCACAATCCCGGTGGCACATCTGCATCCTTACAGATCCATTATCTAAGCTATCGTGACCCCAATGGCCAAGAAACACGCCGGGCAAGCTGTGGCATGTCGCTTCTGTGCTTCATCAGCAACAGCTCCAAAAGTTCGTGGTTGTGCCCTGCCGATCACACCCAATGTCGTCATTTCCGAATGTTCGCCGTCTTAGAAATCAAAATGAAGGCCATTGAAGTGCAGAAAGTGCAACTGTGGTTAAGGGTCCTGGCAGTATAAGTAATTTCTTCTCCCCTTGCCTCTTCATCCTCCATCACCGTCGAACTCGGACCGCAAAGAGTAAACCTGCATTCAGCTATCATGTCGACCTCCCACCACAACATCAACGAGAAGCCCGCCCAAACGCCGAATCACAACATCAACTACGCCGCGCCGGGCATTTCTTACTTTACACCCCTCCAGGATCCTCCAGCTGGCACAGCGCTCCTAGTGGACGACCAGAAGGATGCTCCAAAGCTGTTCAGACCGCTGAAACTGCGTGGCATGGTGAGTTGCAAGCCGGTTGAACTTTCTGCCGAAGCAGAAACTCACATGTGGTAGACACTGCAGAATCGCATTATGCTCAGCCCGCTTTGCCAGTACAGTGCCGAGGATGGACACTATACCATGGTAGGAATTTCGATATTTGACCAAGGGAAATACATCATTAACACTTCCCACAGTGGCACAAGACGCACATCGGCGGCATCGTTCAGCGCGGCCCAGGTCTGACATGTATCGAAGCAAGTGGCGTGCAGGCACGAGGCAGAATCACACCAGAAGATGTCGGACTCTGGAAGGACTCGCAGATCGCGCCGATGAAGGAAGTTGTCGAATTCGCTCACAGCCAAAATCAGCACATCATGATCCAACTCGCTCACGCGGGACGAAAGGCGAGCACAGTGGCGCCGTGGCTCAGCTCCGGAGACATCGCCGGCAAAGATGTGAACGGCTGGCCGGACGACGTGATTGCGCCCTCTGCAATTCCCTGGAACGAGAAGCATGCACAGCCGAAAGAGATGACGCTGCAGGACATTGCAGATTTGAAGAAGGACTTCAACGATGCCGTCAAGCGTGCCTTGAAAGCAGGCTTCGATGCCATCGAGATCCACAACGCTCACGGATACTTGCTCCATTCCTTCCTCAGTCCCGTCAGCAACCAGCGAACCGACCAGTATGGCGGCAGCTTCGAGAACAGAGTCCGTCTGACCCTCGAAATCGTCGAGGAGACCCGCGCGACAATCCCCAAGGACATGCCTCTCTTCCTGCGTATTTCCGCCACAGACTGGCTCGAAGAGTCGAAAGACGAATTTCCAGAATCCTGGACCGGAGACGATACCGTCAGATTGGCTCCGCTCCTTGCTGAGCGCGGCGTCGATCTCCTCGATGTCTCCAGCGGTGGTAACCACCCCAAGCAACACCCTCACGTCAGACCCGCGTATCAAGCTCCCTTCGCCATCAAGGTGAAGCGAGCTGTGGGCGACAAGATGGCCGTCGGCTCCGTCGGATCGATCGAAACTGCCGAGCTTGCAAATTCCTTGCTCGAGAAGGATAATTTGGATCTGGTTATTGTGGGACGTGGATTTCAGAAGAACCCTGGATTGGTGTTCAAGTGGGGAGATGACCTTGGGCTTCATGTCAACATGCCGAACCAGATCCGATGGGGCTTTGGAGGGAGAGGGAAGAAAGCTGGGAAGCCGGTGACGGAGGTGAAGGAGTTGTATGATGTGTTCCCTGGCACGAAGTGAGTGTCAGACAGATCGGACTCTGGCTTTATGATGTGCATGATTGATCCATGAAATGATGAAGCGACGATAGATGAAAGAGGACATACTTAGCTAAAAGTGCATAGAAGGAAAGTCTGAAATCAGCAGAAGGATTTCCGCTCTCGTTCGTGAAGCACCACATGTCTAGCTGACCGATGTCCATCAAAAATTTCCGTACAAATTCGAGATGCACGGATTACCCATCTTTGTTCGGGAAAAGTTCACATCATCATTCAGCCCTCTCCTCATGTAGGATCTCCACGCCTGCCTTCGCGCTAGCGATGCTCTTACTCCTCTCCGCAATCTCCTTCTCGTCTCCTACAAGCGCATCCGGCCCATCGAACAAGACAGCCATGTGCTCCAAACTGTGGCCGCGAGTTTCGGGATAAAAGCAGAATGCCGTGATACCGTATGCGATGATGATGACAACGAACACAAGATAGTACTTCCATCCGATGGCGTCGAGCGCAATGGGGTTGACGAAGGTATTGAAGACGATAGTGACGACGACTGTGAGGCCCATGACAGACAATCCGCGACCGCGCAGATTGTACGGCCAGATTTCTGCTGGGTAGGAGATGAGGAGGGGTGTTCTGGGAAAGATATGATGATCAGCTTTGGTTTGCATTGCGAGGACTGGAAAAAATTAGGTTGCTTACAGTGCGATGTCGTAACCTGCGAAGAAGATGAAGAGGAAGGGGATGACGGCTATGCCAGTCGCTGAACTTCCGGATTGAGCAAACGTTGCGGATAGCGCTGTCGTGATGACATAGCCGACAAGCATGATTGCTGCTGAGGCGAGGAATAGAATACGTCGTCCGAGTTTGTCGACCGAAAAAGCAGCTCCTACAGCCCAAATGAGATTCCAAATCTGTAGACAGGCGGAGATGAGGGTTACGTCTCGCGTATTGGTGATTCCGACGCTGCTGAGGATGATTGGGAGATAGTAGCTCACGACTCCGTTGCCAGCCCATTGCGAGAAGAAAGCGAGGGAGATGGTGATGAAGAGTCGGTGTCGGTTGCCTTTGGTACGGGTCATTTCCATGTAGCTGGCTGATCGAATGGCCTCTCGCTCGAGCCGTAGGGCAGTGGAGATTTCGGCCATTTCGTAGTCAATTAGGGCAGCGCTTTCGTGGCCTCCGTGGGCACGCCAGAGAACATCTCTGGCTTCTTCCACTCGATCTTTGGACAGCAGCCATCGAGGGCTTTCAGGAGCCAGAAGAAGTCCCGGGAGTGCGATGGCTGGGATCAAGACTTGAAGGATGGTGGGGATCTTCCACGACCAATTGCCGACGTAGTTCCTGGTGCCGAAGGTAACAAAGGCACCAACTGTACCTCCTGCGTACCAGCCCGTGTTGTAAAGCGCACTCGCGATACCTCGATGCGTAGGATACGCGATCTCAGTGATCAGCATGGCGACGATTCCCGAAAACCAGGCACTGGCGCAGCCAACGAAGAACCGCTGAAGGACAAAGAGGTAGTCATGATTGCCTGCAGTCAAGCTGACACCAAGCCCCATAAACACATATCCAATGTAGATGCCGACCTTTCGTCCGTATTTGTTCGCAACCCACGCCGAGATGGGGAAGTTGATGCCGTTGCCGATCCAGTAGATTGCGGACATGAATCCTAGCCAGGCTCCCGTGGGTTCGTCCATGAAAGTTTGCCACTGATTCAGTGCCTGCAATCCATTCATCAAGGATCCATCGTATCTGTTCTGAGACTCAGCACCGCTGCTTTTCATCAGGTCACGGCTACGAGGGTACGCACCCGTTCGCAGAGGCTGAGATGTGTGTTAGTGAGCCTCACTCGGAAAAGGTTGCGCACAACGCTTACAGAACAGAACCAAGCTCAAGATGCAAAAGTTGAGCTTGATCAAGTGCTTCTTCGTATACCACGGCTTGTTATCAGCCGGCAGCACAGCAGCAAGTCCGTCGCCGGTGGCGTTGAAATGTGCCTCCTGGCCCATGACCGCTGCTTCAAGGCGAATTTGAGAGTGGTCGAGGCGTTCCTGGGCAGTGAAGGATGTATGATGTGGCCCGGACGCGTTCACAAACAATGCCTGAACGTGAGCTCCAACGAAGATGGGCAGAGAGAAGCATATACACCGGTAGGACGGACCGCGAACCCAGGCTCTTCTGCTTGCTGGGAGGTCTCTGTCGCTCCCGAGTCGAGGCTATTGGAAGCCAAGGCGCCTGCCCAGAATCTCCAGGTGTTCCACTGGTGAATGCTGGAGAGCGCCAGACCTTGAACAGGAAAGCCGTGCTCGACACCTCTTCGGCCGAATTCCGAAGGCTTTCAGCCACGGGTCGGGGGTTTGCGCGTTCTGCTACTGTACGTGCAGTAATGTAGAAAGATCGGAAACCGGCGTTGACAATGGGACTTCGACGTTGATCCTCCTCACTTCATCTTGACTCCCATCAGAGTCGTTCTGGCCGCCGGCAGCTCATGCATAATGCCTCATGGCAAAGAGCCATACATACGCGGCCAACCCGTTGTTCCACGCTATTACCGCGCCCCGTAGCGATGGGTATGCAGAATCGTGGGGCGGATAAAGCCTGGCAGTTCATCGGGCAGTCCAGTGCAGCATGGCATGATCGTAGATATCGCTTACGCCGAGTTTTCGGTACGAGTCAGGCACGCGTGACAGATTGTCGAACCAAGCGAGGCTGAGTTGCTGCCAGAGACGGCAGATGTGCATACTTTGGTTGTGTTGGAACAGGAAACGTGAAGTGGTGAGACTGAGCCTCAACTTGCCATCAATTGCCGAACAGCTTGGCACTTCGGGAAACCTGCTGTGGAATGTGTTCCGGCTCGAGTCGGGATATCTCGAATACTATTCCTGTCGAAAGAGTGACATCCAACCACACAAGCACTAGTCGTTATTCCATCTCACGCTTGAGGGCCATGCATGTGCTTCACGGTATGCGATAAGCCAAGGACGACGGAATCGCACCTCAGCAGGTGGATCTTGCGTGCGAAGCTGAAGCAACTTAGCCCGCCATCCCTTTGGAGCACTCAGACCTTCTTGCACGTCGGTGATAAGATCGAGATCTTGCAGACTTGATACAATAGCATACTGACGCAACTGCGGCGCAAGCTGCAGACATATCCGTCATTACATTAAGCCCGCGACGGCCTACGTCTTGCATTATCCTTTCGTCCGGTGAAAGGATCTTGGCATCGCCATCGCGACGATGATGCATAGCCTGATCGCTAGGGATTTCGACATTAGTGCATCCAAGCCAGAAGCTACGGCCGAACATATGGGCGACATAAGCCGGAACCCGTCCACCAATCTCGTACAATACACCGCGAACATCCCTGCTGACTATGGCCATCGAGGAACCGAGCAAAAGCCTTACCCTTACGGTCAAGATTTCGATTGGCAGACTTGTTTCCCCATTACGGCAACCTCTTCCCTTTTGCACTTTCACCATTGGCCTTTCCCGCTTCCCAATGTCACTCGTACCAACATCTGTGTCTTCCAGTCTCCCAAGTCCAAATGCTCATCGATTTAGGGTGCCCGTCATGTATTCCCTCAATCTTTTTTCATCTTTCTCTCCCTGCAAAACACCTTCGTTTACACGATAAACATGCCATTCGAGTATGTTTGCGTGAGATTCCTATACGGCAGTCCAAGACCATTGCATGATGAACAACGTAGCGGGGTCTCAACAGATGAGGTATTCGTTTCCGCGGAAGAGCAACGTTAGAGATTGCTCGTCCTCGGATTTGACTCTAGCTGCCTTCATCACAGATAGGAGCGAAGCACTGTGCGGCATTACGAATCAGGCTGACGACTTTTGCCGTGAGGGGCAATCGGACCTCGCGCAAAAGCAGGATCTGGATTCTGATGGAGGCTTGTTGGCAGGTCGACCCCAAGGAAATGGCGAGTTCATCCCAGGGTTCTGAGTAGCGTCATCAGTATGCGAACAAGAAACACGTCCAAGCACAACGGGATCATCGATTTTCGATCTTAAGATAAAGTAAGCAACATCTTGCTGACTATTTTCGTGTGATCAGAAATAGCGGTACATCATCCATCATCCCCATCACTCACACCCTCCGCATCCATATCATGTTCATCCGGCCTCCTCAGCAAATGTTCGCCATTTCCGTACTTGTAGTCTACATCGCAACCCCATCCAGAACCCTGCGCCGGTCGCCAAACAGGAAGATCCATCGCTGCGCTAAATTCTCGCTCGCGCTTGCAAACAACATTTCCACCACCGACCTTGACCTCCTCCGCGCCAAACTCATCCACTTCCTCTTTCTTCCCCTTCACGAAACCCTCCAGACTCATCCACTCGCCCACCGCGCGGTTCTCCCTATCATAATGATTCCCCACATGCTGAATCCTCAAATCTGTCACCAAACTCGATAGATTCTGCTCCGCCTTACTCCGACTCATACGATCCGCGACATCAGACCCCAGCCGAGCTTGTGTTCGCGCCACCTCTTCATCACATTTGATCATCGCAACGCAAAATCCGCACCAAAAAGACATCGTCCCCTCATCGTCAGGCATGCTACAACCGGCAGCGCTTTGATCAAATTTCAAATTCTGTCCTCGTTTTCGCAGCGGTTGGTGTCGGGAGCTCTGATGCTGCGTCGACTCGTGTCGTTTCCAATCGTTTCTCGACCCGAACGTCTTGTTGCAGAGCGAGAAGGTGCAGCCGTAGGGCCGTGTGTGGCGTTTGAGGTGCTTTCTGCCGGACGAAGAACAGTGCCTTGGTCAGTGATGGCGCTCAATGATGCGGAGGCTAGAAGGTGCTGAACTGAGGAGAGAGTGGGAGGTATATGGGGGCAGTACAGTACTTTAGATCGCATTCGCGCTTGCAAGTTTTCGGGCAGTTTGGGCATCGGTAGTCGATGGCTGAGGTCTGGGTCTGGGTGTGGCGCGGAGGTCGCTTTTGGGATGATGAAGGCCTAAGTTGTGGTGAGGTGAGACCGGTCTGACGGGTATTGTGTTGTTTTGGCCATGATTGGCTGTCATTGACGATCGCATTGTCATTTTGTGATTGTTCGT
The DNA here is from genome assembly GCA_000347735.1 of Cercospora canescens BHU. Taxonomy (NCBI): domain Eukaryota; kingdom Fungi; phylum Ascomycota; class Dothideomycetes; order Mycosphaerellales; family Mycosphaerellaceae; genus Cercospora; species Cercospora canescens. The sequence continues at coordinate 2,742 of ANSM01004450.1, read as the reverse complement.
TGACCTGCTGCACGGGAATCATGCAGTACTGTGATGTCGTGAAAGTGTTGAAGGTGGGATGCTCGTGCATTTCTTCGCTGATGCCGCCGGTGGGCATTGGCCAATAGTTATTTGGCCGCATATCGAGGTCGGCAGCGTGGCTACCCATCGCGGCAAGCGGATCTTCCAGTATACCGGTTTCTGAGAATAATGGCGAGAATTCGTCTTGCTGATAGTTTTGGTGGTGTAGATTGTCATTTGTCTGAGCCGGATGCCAAAAAGTGTCAGTCGGATCAGTGGCAACAAGATCCTGGGATAGGTCCACAAAGCTAGCGACGGAGCGTTCCTCGATATCGGCCGTTGTAGCATCATCTGGTCGCTGCGTTCTCGACCTGCGATCTGTCAGCAACAGCGAATTCTGCTGAAATGCCATACGTACGCGTCAAGAAGCTGCGTTTCGTTGCAAGCCGGATGTCTACGTTTTATGTGCGCTTTGAAATTGTCTCTTCGTGGCCAAAACTTGCGATCCTTGCCCCCCGATGATTGTGCGCATGCTTGACATATGTAACCAAAGAGGCTGCCTACTGAAGGCCGAAGATTGTGAACGCTTTTGCGATGTCGTTCCAGGTCATTGAGAGTTGCGAAGCCGTCTTTCCTCGTGCAGCCAGCTGCTTCGCACTTGAACCGCTTCAAGTGAGTCTCCGCGTGCTTTCTGTGCCTTATGTCAGTTTCTGAATATGCAAATTTCCGTGAAAGATACATACTTGGCATCCGAATGGTTCCTTGGAACCCTTCTACACTGTTGGCATGGTCTGAGGGATTGCTTCCGAGGACCTCGAAGAGTTCTTGGAAGAGCTGCAGTGTCCGAGACGATGGTCTGTGGCGGAGGCGGCCATGTCGCGATAAGGTCGATATGATGATCCAAAAGGGCTGCGTTATCCAGTTCGTTTGATTTGTACGTGAAGCTGTCGATGTCAAAGTAGTCCGCGGCAGATGCAACAGGCTGTGAGATGTAGCCCGAGTCGGCATCCGACGGATTTTGAGATGGAATACGTCTCATTCCAACAGCCACACCTCCCGTCTGGAGAGGCTCTGTTCTGGCATAAAACCTGGAGGGCATACCATTCTGCCAGGCTGTAGCCGGCAGCTGCTGGAAGAGGACATTGTCCTGCTGATGACCACTCCATGGCTGGACTTGTTCCGACTTGGTCAGTTGCTCGACTGAAATTTGACTGGCGTCGTGAGCTAACGGATGCAACATGAACAGATCGAGGTCGTCTTGATCCGGCAGGCAATGTTGTAGACCGCGGCCTCGCAGACGCTGGTTCTGATACATGATGCCTTTATGCACTAGACAGATGTCTTGTACAATGCCCCAAAGCGATCCTGAGAGGCGTCTGGGTCGACCTGATAATTGAGTAGCAAAGACTGAGCCCCTCTGTGCTTTCGAATCAGATGATAGCACATGTCTCGACCCCTCTACTGTGTACGACGCAAGAGAAGGCAACCAGTTCGCTCGCGGGCTGCGTTCGCTAAGCATGCATGGGGGCGTCGAAGGATCGCATTCCCATTGGCCAGTTGGCGCATACATCAGAGGCCGCACTGAGTAGTTGTCAGTGACGCTTGACAGCGTGCATGAAGGAACCTTGGGGGTGCCGTCCACGCACATGATCGTGTAACTTTGCACCATTGTCGATTGGACCGGTCAGCCGTGGCGCACGATTTGCCAAGCCGTTAGAGAATCGACGCTGTGGTCTGACTGGGCTGGCACTGCAGCCGTGCAGATGCACGCAGTATCAGTCGACAAATTTGCCATTATGAATAGGCATCGCATATGTTGTGCCCACTGATCGAGACGTCATGGTCAGCAAGAGTAGGCGTGTGTGAACAAAGGAAGAGTATGTGTTGGCTCTGACAAGTTTCGAAAGCAGTTTGCTCGACAGTGCCGTCGCACATGGATAGCAGACGACGTGTTGAGCACATCGCACAAGTGGTTTACAAGTATATCAACAGAATGGAGGGCTTGCTGTCAATGTACAACAGTACCTAAAACAGTGAACCAGGTGCACAAACCCTCGAAGCGGCCGTCAGCACAACCGGAGTGACTGCCGACGTTTGTGTGATGAAGCCTGGTCGAGCATCAAGCACGCTTTGCCTTGTCGAAATTCCAGCCGTTCAGGTAACCGCAGCCATGACACAAGTAATTGGCGAATGCCAGCCATCCCAGGTACGGTGCAAGTAGCCAGCCAGCGGTCTCGTCCACTTGGCCCCAGATGTAAGCAAGGTAGCCGACAGTGCCGGTCAAAGCAATGATATCAGCGCTTGCCGCCACAGGCTTCTTGATGCCGAAGAAGAGTGGCGTCCAGGCCAGGTTCAAAACGAGTTGGATCGTGTAGAGGGTCGCTCCGTGCTGTGGAATGTGAGCAAACATGTCTCGATTACTCGGCATTGCGCCTACCTTGGCGAGGTCGACTTTGCGAGGATCGATGCTGGCGGTGCCGATGGTCCATGCGCGATAGGAGGCATATCCCATCGCGCTGTACAATGCAGTCCAAACGGGGCCGAAGACCCACGGGGGCGGCCTCAGAGGAGGCTGACGCAACGCTGCATACGACTCCTTGGGGGAGAGAGCGAAGCCCTGTGTGTTGCGGAGGGGACTTGGTTAGAGGAGCAACGCAGTGGACGCAGCTAAGTTAGCTTGCACACGTGGGCGGCGGTACTCACAATGGCGGTGCCGGCGGCGACGGGCAGGAGGATGGCGGC
>ANSM01004448.1:0-20279 GCA_000347735.1 Cercospora canescens BHU | reverse complement strand
GGTGCCCGCCGAAGTGGCCGACGAGCCGGCATCGTCGCTGCTGCCAAGATTCGATCCCAGTGACGCCGATTCAGGCTACGCGGCGTCAACCACCGCCACCGACACGACTTCACTGCTGTCGTCCATCGCAAGATATCGCGAAGAAAATGGGCGGACATACCATTCCTATGGCTCCACCGAGCACTGGGGCCCCAACGACGACAGGGCGCAGGACCAGCAAGACCTGAGCCACCATCTCTGGACGCTGGCACTGAAAGGTCGCCATTATCTCAGCCCCGTCAAAGAGCCCCGACAAATCCTCGATCTGGGCACAGGAACGGGAATCTGGTGCATTGAAGTCGCCGAGGCCCATCCCGACGCCGAAGTCACCGGAATCGATCTCAGTCCCATCCAACCAACTTGGGTACCTCCAAACTGCTTCTTTGAAATCGACGACTACAACGTCGACTGGATCGACCAGGACAAATACGACCTGATTCATGCGCGCGAGCTGCTAGGTTCGGCACCGGACTGGCCGAGCGTGTACAAGCAAGCTTTCTCTGCTCTCAAACCGGGAGGCTGGTACGAACAACATGAACCCTCTTTGTTCTTCACCTCGGATGCCGTTCCACTGGAACCGGATCATCCGTTCTTGCAATGGGGCGAGATGATGTGCGCCGCCGGAAACGCGGCCGGGATGAGGTTTGACATTGGAGCGCACATCAAAGGCTGGATGGAGGACGCAGGGTTTGTCAATGTGACGGAGTATCGCATGCCGTGGCTCATCGGGGGATGGTCGAAAGATGAGCATCAGAGAGAGGTCGGGCAATGGAATCAGCTCCGCTTGGATTTGGGCATTGCCGATTTCTGCTCCCGACGCTTTACGAATCAGATGGGATTGACGCCACAGGAGATCGAGATCTTTTGCGCGAGATTGCGGGCTGCGTTTCGCGACAAGATTTTCGGATATCAATGGGCATACTTTGTATATGGACAGCGCCCGGAGGCTGCATAATGGTGGAGTGGTGCAAAGTGTTGAAGATGCTGCATGTCATTGATGACCCAGAGTAATTCTAGGCTGCGTGGGAAATAGGGACGTCGTACCAAAATCAAATGCAGCTGTGACATTGCATCGATTGTTCGTACACTATTCAGTGATGCATAAAGTTGATCAAAATTCCATACTGTCATCTTCACGTTCACGTTTCCCTCGGCCCTCCTCCTTGAGCAAGCTCGCAACATGCCCACGGAAGTACTCGACGTAAGGTTTCAGACTGGTTTTCTGCCAGTCTTGCACATTCGCCTTCTGCTCGTCAGTCATGCTTGCGCCCTGAATCCGATCCCACTCATCGATCTCGTCTAGCAGATCTGTGACCAACGGGACCTTGAAGGGATCAAATTCCTCCACACGACGCATATCGATGGGGACACAGACTCGGCCTGTGCCCGGGTGGATGACAAAAGGCGATTTAAGCAAGTGGTTCAGCTTTTTGGACACCTCGGCATCGAGACGGGGATAGGTATATTCGAGCCTAATGTCTTGCTTCGCCTCGACGAGCTGCTTGGTCGACAACGTGCTCAGGCTTCCGGCTTCAGCCAAAGTGTCGATGTCCGACCACTTCTGGGATGACGAACGGTTGGCGGAAGCGTCCCACTTCTTCTTCAATGCCGTGGTGAGTTTGTCGTCCGGGATCAAGCTCAATAATTTTGCTATTCGCTCCTCTTCCTGCCAGGGATCTTGTTCGGCAAGAATGTCCTCCTTGAAATAAGGTGTGAGCAGATCCAAACTTCGCTCCACGTGCGGATGCAGAGGCCGCCGCCTCAGCATTCTCTTGGAGTTTTCATTGCCTTTGAGGACTTCCAAGTAGCTGGCCACAGCTTTGCGTTTGCTGTCATCCATCTCCCGTGCTCTCTTGTCACTCACCCACGCATGTGCTCCTCTCCTGCCAGAATAGACCCACATGATGTGCTGAAAACCAAAGTCTTCCCGTAGAGCAGTATCTATCACTTTTATGGCCATCACGATGAATCTCCAGCACTTGTGGCAGATTTTCGCGCCTGTACAGCATGTTCGAATCGGATCGTAATCTGTCATGTCGATATCAAACACTAGCTCTTTCATGACCGGTTTAAACTTGGAGGCTGTCTTCAGAGATTTGCGGTCTTTCGGATTGATGTTGTATTGCGGCCCGATTTCGAAGCGCTCCGGCGCCATCTGTACGCATTGTTTCCGCAATAGATCTGCAGAAGGAAAGGAGAGGTACCGGATGACTCTGTTCTCGGGCAGCCAGAACGAGAATTCGCGGTTCTGAAAGTCGGGTTGTGGTGTGGCCGCATGATTGAGCCATTGGAATAGAGGCCGGAAAGGGCATAGACGCGAGTAGTATTGTTTCAGTGTTTCGGGCTCTGCGAACTCGGATTTGGGGGCCGATTGTGGTTGAGGAATATGGGGCTGCGAGCTGCCATCCGGCTTCGCCGCACTAGATGAGAATTCGTCATCGTCGTCCTCATCATCGTAAAACATCTCGTCCAGGCCATTTGGCGCAGTTGAGGCCTGGGGCGCAGAGTCGGTCATTTCCACATCGCCATCATTGTTCTGTTCTGCACCTGCGCGGACGAGAGCGTCAGGCAGCGGCACGTCTTCCTGGCTGCCGGATTGCTCGTTTGTTGGTGACACTGCGTGAGGCATGCTTGCGTTGTATATTAACAAGTAGCGGGCGGAGCGTGTCGTGCTGAGGGGATTGTCGTCGGCCACTACAGTCAAAGGACGCGTGCCGACGCGTTTCGTGCTGCAGGCGCGTGTCTCGCTTGGCCCGTGCATTTTACTACGTCGAACGACAAGTTGATGGAGGACAAAAGAGCTGTTGATCTATGTAGCTGCGCAGTACATGACACATTATCAAAGTTATCCACCCCAAAACATGGACCACACCCAGACACGGGAAAGTGGCTAGCTCACGCTGTGCCATGACCCGCGGTCTCCGTGCTGCGGCTTGGAAATCTTCCTACCATAGGACCACATCATACGTCGTTCGAGAGATTGACATCAAAACACCTCGTTGGCTTGAGCATAACAACAATTCCCTCTTTGGGCATGGCAGGGAGATCTGCTTGAAAGTGACCACAAGATTTCAAGCGCAATAGCGTCGTCAGAGCTTGCACGTGGGTCACTTGACTGAACAGACCTTGAAGAGCGCCTGCGCACGAAGCATTTCGAGAAATCTTACCTTTTTCGGCACACCGCCCGCAATATGAGATATCAAAGACTCCATCAGAGCGACTCGCCAGCAGTTAATCGCTACTCATTCGTTCAATAAGGTCCAGGCACGAAAGCTGACGCACCTTAGTGGCCACTTCTGGAATCTCGCGGAGGTTGCCCAAGGTAGCGTAAGGCAATAGGCAGTCTGCCCACCTGTCCTGATCATTGTAGTTGATCAAAGTCTTTCAGGCAAAGCTGGTCACCTCCCCAGACACTTCAAGCGATCAGTTCCGCGCGCCTGACCCCGCGCTTGTCGTGCAACATGATGCACCACTCTCAGGCGTGAGACTCACAACTTGCCATTGCAATCTCGAGAATTTGTGGGTCTGTGTTGCGGCGATTTTGAAGTGTTCTGGACGATAGACTTGTGCGTAATTGTTTACTTCTCTCCAGCCCTACCAGTAGCAATGAGCACCATGAAACATACTGGCACCGTCTTCGTGGGTCTATCAAGCCGAGTTTTCGTTCAATGCTAGAAGACATTCAATGGCGCTGACAACTGAATAGGCTATTCTGAAAGCTGCGAACGAAATGCTCAAACAGAAGAAAGAATCGTTTCGCTTCTGGCATATGCTTTGGGAATTTCGTGTTCTGATGACATGACTGAGACTGCGCTGAAATGTACACGCTATCTGCAAGGTGTGGCGATAGCAACTTAACATGCGGTCTCAATGAATTACTCTAACAGAGTTTTCATGCAGTTAGAAACTGCTGCATCGATCTCCAGCTATTCACAATGGAGTGTACGTCGCCCCACAGCTCTGCGATCATTCCATCTTTCCGTGCAGCCATGTGTCGAGGAGGGAGCTCCCAGTTCCTTCATTGGAAATTCACGGTTGACTTGACACAGTACTGCCTCACTGAGCTGGCAGCTTGCCCGATAGACCCTATGCAAGGGATTTCCAATTGGTAGTTCTGCACGAACCTTAAATAACGTGGACTTCTTGCGCATAGCTATCATTTCCATGTTCCAAATAAAGCGGGTCTTGGGTTCGTGAACGCACGATTTGATCAGTCAGGCTCTATTCGGACCCAAATATTCTTACTCAAAGCATCCAAATGCCTCTCGTCACGACTCTGGGATGAACACTGTGCCAGACGTGGCATGCATAGATCGATATGTTGAGATGGCAGTCAGCAATACGGCTGCGGCGACTCACAAAAGTTCTGACTTTATTAGGAGGATGGACCTGCTCATTCTAGGTAGTGCTGAAATCTTCCAGAAAACTCTTGTATACGGTGAGGACACCCATTCGAACAAGGCTGTAGTGGAACAGGATAGGGTCCGTTGGTAATGCGGACAAATTACCCAACTTAGGTTGGAGTTCAACCTCCGACAGGCATCGAAGGGGTGTTGGGATCATACAATGGGGCAGTGATTCACGCGAATTTCTACGAACGAGAGATGTTCTCGCGCGAGTTTGGCTGCGCTGCTTAGTGACTTGTTGAAGGAAGTTCAGTCACGTTGAGAATTGGACTTCATCATCATCCTGTTCTGTACCTCCTATTTTTGTCGTCTTGGGCGACATTCTACCCTACACTGTGACAGGACCTCTGTCTGCTGATCTCCCTGTCTCGCACACCTGTAGGAGCAGAGGTGCCTAGATGCTCAATTTCTAGGAAGCCTGGTATTGTCTATTATCCTTGGATCCGTTGAGCTCCCTAGACAAAATCCACTCCCCAACGTGACTATCAGATCAGCATACCGTCATTGTGCATCCACTCACTGCGATCAGACATCGACAGCTCCAGTTTCATCCTAGCACACTACATCGGACGAGGTCCAGACCTGTCAGACTCACCAATCGCGAGAGGCTCTGATTGCTTCTCCATGGATTTGACGTGTTCACCATCCCAATGATAGCAGCACATCGGTTGTACACGACTTCTGCTTCTGCTCTAAGTTTTGACTGCACCAGTCGGGCGGATTAAATATGTTATACGCTCAGGGAACTAGCTATGTTATGTCCTATTTCAAGCTACAAAGGTGAATGGATGAAGCAAGAGGCAACTACAAACTGGAGTCGACTCCGTATATATGGTGCACAGCGGTCCCAGTAGCTCTTCTTCTCAGAAACCAGCAAAGCGCAACTCGCGACAAGTGAAACTACTCAAGTCTACTCAGACGCTCAAATTCCCGTACAATGCTTCCCTCCATCATCGTGGCTCTTTCCGTTGCATTAGCTATGGCCAATCCCGTCGACACTAAAGTGGGCAAGTCAGATATTTCAAATTCCAGAGTCTTCGGATCCGTCAGCTGCCATCCTTGCCAGTACTATGATGAGCAGCATGGCGAATGCGTCGATATTCCAGGCTGTTAGTAAAGACTCGTGCAGTAAGTTCGCTATAATAAAGCTCTCAGAGTCTACAGGCTCACACTAACATTTCCACGATGGTGCGAAACACGTTACAAGGCCATGGCACGGAAAGGGTAATCTGGAGTAACTTAGGAGAAGAAGAAGGCAGCTCCATACTGCGGTTTTCTATCAGGCCGGAGAATATGTTGAATATCATTTATTAAGGGAAATTTAATGGATCCCACATCGCGGAAGACGATATAACAGAACCTCCGCGTTCTCTGTCCATCGAACTCGGCTTTGGGAGACGAAAAGCGGGAAAGACAGATTACTTTCGTTCCAGAAGGCCGAATTCGATATCCTCATGCTCTAATCTTGTTGTCTTTCTTATGCAACTATTGGCCTCGACCCCCGAAACTTTGTTGTCTTCTACAGCTGTACATTACCAGAACGATGCCTCCACCTTAAGCATAATGGAAGCGCTAGTCAAATCGTGAAAGGCTCAGGTGGCACCAATTCCGTCACCCAGAATGACTATGGGATAGTGCATTACCATTGTTAGAGCGAGAACCGCCGCTGTGGAGCTGGCTAGTGTACTGGGCACCAGCATTACCAGCAAATTGGTCGCAGTGACTATCTGTAGGCACAGAGAAGTGTTAGCCGCAAGATTACAGGGTCGTCTAACAACGGTCCTGGATGTCAAGCCCATTCAATGCTGACCAAAAGTTACTAGCAGGCTGCGTAGATGGCGGCGATGACTGGAAAAGCGCCCGCGGATCTCGTCAGCTGTCTTACTAATGCTTGTTCTCGCTGCTCTTGAGGTTCATTTGCTGGGTAGTGCATCATCTTCGATCTTCTCGTGAGGGCTGGCCTGGCACATCTGATCCATGCATACGGGTCATAGCTAGTATCATTCTGCAAGTCGCATTTCTTCTGCAACGGTCTTCTTTGCGAAGACCATTTTGCCGTGGAGCATAATCCACAAAGTGAAACTTGTGCAGCACGTGTCTTCTTATGAGCAGCATGGGCTATAAGCCGTCCTCAGGCGCCTTCGAGACTAAGACCGCGTTGAAGATCATTGGATCAGGGGTGAAGGATGCACATCGCGAGGGAACTCCAGAATTGAGTCCGTCAACTGGGCAGATACCAAGCATGCCGCGACGATCCGCATGCCCGATCCTCCTTCAATCTCAACTTCGTATGCTTGATTCTTCTGTTCACGAACCAAGCTAAGAGGCGAGTATGCAAAATAGTCGTTTGGCATACCGGCTTTACAGGCCGCGACTTTGGCGATTTCGATGGCAAGATAGTCGGTCTGACGTCCCTTTGGTCATTGGGAACCGCATCTCCATTGGCGAGGAGTGATGACATCTTTGCCGTAGGAGCTGAAGTTCCTTGAACTATGCTTCCAGACGTTTGCTGTCTCCTTGTCGATATGCATATCTTATAAGAATGAATTATGCCGGGAGCCTCTTGTGCGGCCAGCCTTCCGGAATGGTAGCGAGCTATTGGGTTCAGAAGATTGAGCCGATTCATGTGACTAATTTCGGCGTCACTGTAGAGTGACATGATACATCGCTGGCCTCCGATGACCAAGCTCATTACGCCTAATATTGCACTGTTTGAATTTATGGGATCCTGCTGAGACCAGTATTCTGTGATGCGCGATAATTGCTCAGCGGGGAATCGTGATGTGGGTCAGATGAAGGTCTCAAATTCAGATTGTTTCGGCGAGTTTGAGACATGCTGCCTTGAACTACGGTGTCTTTGACCTTCTGCAAGACCGTAGAGATCCATGCCAAAGATTAGAGCGCTGCGAGGGCCGTAGAGATGTCGATTTAGCGGGCTTAGTAAGCCGAGTCCAAGCCGACGGATCTGATTGTCCGGACGGACTGGCCCGGGCAGATAACCGAGCCCGTCTGACTAAGCGGTTTTCTATCGCACCAACAGCACACAGACACACTCGCAGAGGAATGCGATCATCAAAGATCCACATTCGTCCGGTGCCGGTAACGCTCATTGCAAGAATGGAATCTGAAGACCTGGCCAACGGCGGAGGCTGGATCTCCGACGATAGCAGCTTCTATGGTACGGTGACCTGTGGAAGAGAAACGGCACGAAAGGGCTGATGCAGGTAGGTGATGCTAATGTCCAAGCAAGGTGTGAGCAACCGACTTCGCTCAATCCGGACATTGCTTTTCAGCTGCTAGGACTTGTAGATCCAACCAAAAAGACCCGGGCTGTCTGTCGAAAGACTTCGAATGGCGTGAAGCTCGCGAGACCGGAACATGAGAGAGAATGCGAGAGCGAGACTGGAGTCAGTCCCGTTTCCGGAAGTATCGCAGTGAATACGCCTGGTTGGGCTTTGGTGCCCGATACTTGGCTGGGAAATGAGAACGCATGGCAGCGGGCTGTGTCCATCGATGCCTTCTTGAGCAGGAAGGCACCAGACCATCCGCTCACCAGAACTGACGACGGCTGGTTGTGGGTTGGTAGCCCCGCCAGACCAACTGCTCAGGTTCGTGGCGATAGAAGCCCAAACCTGATGTCCTTCAAGGAACGTGGCTCTGCTCTGCTCGAGGACTTCAAGTGGCAGAGACTGCCCTCAGAAGTAAAACCGGTCACTTCCCTGCTCGAGCAAAACCTGCTTGCTCTCGCAACCAGATCAGGTGTAACTTGTGGGAAATGGATGTTGTTCCCTGATTTCGCGAACCTGGCTAGGTACTGGCGTCTCGTTGCCACTGCAACTGCAGAGAATAGGCTTGGCCCGACTTCGAAATCTGCCGTGTTCGATCCCAATGGACCAGATACCGCCATCTGCGTCTATACCTACGACTTTTCTGATCATGACGATGTCTATCGAGTGTTGAACGTGCTGGTTGACCTCGGTCTGTGCACTGTTGCTGGACGGCCAATCTATTACAAGTGCGATGCTTACACATATCTGGGAATCAACTCCAAGAACGAATACAAGCTTCGCGCAAGCATTTATTCGAGCAGAGATATTTTGCGTGCCAGAAAGAAGGTCGTGCGTCAGTGAGGTTCAAGCGCGGTTCATACATCGCGTCTGATGTATACATTTGCCTTCATGAGCGACGTCCTGCACAGAATTATCGTCAACACAGAACGACGGCCTGGCCCGGTCATTCATATGATGCTGTAAGATGGGAATAGGGACCGGTCCGAGCACATGTGCATGCTTTCAGAGAACATGGAGGGCTTGACCTTTGAGCGAGTCTCTGCCCACAATTCCCGGACTTGCGCTCCGCACAACGCGAGCCAGGGCACACTGTTCGCCACTTGGAGCCGGCCCACATCCTCTCTAGTTAGGGCCATGGCTACCATGAGCAAGCTTGTTCAGGGGAACATTAAAATGCAGCACACGGCATTCGCTGCAGTCTCATGCAAGAGGTACTGATGCATATGCCATGTCTCCAGCACCAAGACTATAAGATCTAAGAACATGTGGGCATCACGTCTGAAGTGCGCACTGCTGATCATGGCATTTCCAATTCTCTCCGCTGGAGCGTTCTCACCGGGTGTGAATGATGCTTGATGACTGCTGAATGCTGTCGCCATTATCGGATTTCGTTCGACGTGGAATTTCCACTCCACCGCAATCTACCAAGTACAGCACCATTCTTCTCTAGTCAAACATTCGGAAACGGAGGTGTCAAGACTCGCGTATCGTTGAGGGACTCGTCGGAGTCTACGCCGGAACTCAGTCTCATCAGGGCACTAGGCTTCACAGGTATCTGCAAGTCTGAAGTGGAACGCGAGCATATGGAGACCCAGGATCGTGGTACATCGCCTGCTGCATCCACTCCATTGTCCTAGATCTGGAGAGGCCCTACTGAGCGAGTGGGCCCAAGAGGTAGCTTGTCAATTTCTTGTCGTGGTTGTGGGCAGCAGGCCTGGCTTGTTCACAACTCAAGCTCGGACGCAACTTTCTGCTGGTCGACGCTACTTGGCGACCTCGGCGGTTGTCAAGTGTGAAGCGAGGTCTCGAGATTCTCGCAAGCATGTGATCCCAAATACGAACGCCGTTGCACACGAATCGTGTGATCACAACAATGAACGGCCGGCCATCAGCAAGGGTCGTCTTCCCTGTCTGGCTTTTCATCATCCACCACTGTTGCCCAAGATCTTGGACCAGATGATATCACAGCCATTTGATCCCTGCAGTCGCACAACCCATGATCCTTTCTGTGGGCTCGAACGCTTTGTCCGTATCCTGGTTCGACGTGCGAAGCTTCAGAGTTTGTACCTGGTATTATTTTTCGTCACCAAAAGTCAGATACAGCCACTGCTCCTCCCGCCGCGGGATCCTGCAGAAGGATCATTAGTCATGAGCCTGATGACTCAGTGGTAGTGTGCAGTGGAATTCGCTTCGATTCTCTTCATCCGTATTCCCGCCCATAGCTCGATCGAGCTATTACCTGCTGGCTTCATCTCAACCAGGCTCTCGTAACGCACATCGCATCGGCCCGCCAGTCGGCAGTTAGTAGGATGTTTGAAGTTGAAAGTGGAATGAACACCGCCCCTGTCACCGTGCTGGCATGCAACTCACTTCCAGTAGCATCGTGAGCAAAGCATTGGCCGATCACCAGACACCACGCTGACCAAGTGTAGGGAGCTCAATATCGACGCCACTGGCTCCCGGGGAGCATTGGCAGAAAGCGGAGAACCAATCGCTGTCTCCATCCAGGTACCTTGGGAGCCGAATATCTACCGACCACTCACAACAACTTTACCAAATGCGGAGGCGTCGGTATATCAAACTCTTTTCCTAGCATCGGCATTTGCGGTTCGGCGTACAGCGTAACACAGCACTGGTCCTTTACGATCCTGTGGAACTCCTAGCAGTGCCAGAACTTGATCGTATGAGCCGACGGTGTGATCTCTGTGACTCCAATCAATCAGATGCTCCCTGCTCGCAGCACATACCGTATGCAGACAAAGGGAGGCCCTTCGTCGTATGACGATACAGGCGCGGCGTGGCCTTTGTGGACCGACGACACAGTGCAAGCTGTCGGAGCTTATTTACCGTTGCTGGCACCAGGCTTGGAGAGGTTGCAAACGCAGGCGCAACGAATGCCTGCAAAGAGGCTGTGGCCACGAGTCCGTTTGATAATGATACTGCCCAGTCTCAAGCGATGCATCCAGGAACTTGGCATCAACCCGACGGCCACGCTGAAGATGAATTTCCGTCACAGTGGCCGCGGCCACGAATGGATTGCGCGCTTACTCGTAAAGATGACCCACCAGCAGTGGGCTGCAGTTGCACATTAAGCGTATGCAGACGAGGGTATCCCTCATCACAGCATTGCGCGTGGACTTGTACAGATGGAGACCGCGGTACCACCATCCTTACCTGTCGCCACACAGGGAGGTCATCTGTGGGCTATGGATTTGGCGCCATGTCCAGACGATGCCGACAGAGTTGCGGCCCTTGCTACAAGCAGTGAACTCTCCAAGTTATCGACTCCTGTGAAAAACCGTCGCCCACGTGGAGTTCCACGATCATTGCGGTGAGGACCCTGTCATTCACGGCATTGCTGGCTCGTCTGTCCCAGAAATGAAATGGGGTCCATATCCAGCAAACACTGTGTATCCGTTGACACGGGATGGCGGTATTCCGTCATCGACTGCTGTGCTGTCGACCAATAACCAGCTAAGCCTGTTGGGCTTCGTAATGCATCTTTAAAGCTCGCGAAATCACCGTGTGATGCCGGCAAGTGCAAAGAAATATGCCCGAATCCACGGGAGAAGCCTACTACCAGTGTTGGGATAGCGTTGGAAAAGCCGTGGCAAAGTGCTGGACTACTCCATTCGGTTGAGTCAGAAGTTCGCTGACTTTCCCGTTAGCTGCAAGACGGATTCTCGGATCGTTCGTGAAACGCATACGCCAAGTGGACCGCGTGATTACAAAGAAAGGCCGGGCAGTGCGATGGCTCCGCAAGTGCCAGTAAGTTGGGCCCGCGATGTCTCATGTTCTACATGCTCTGAATGCTCTCCCAGGCGTTAGCTCAGTCAGAGTCGAAAGCACGATTTTTTGCGCGCCTTGGTCTGGATCCCACCGATGGCACGCATCGGCGAGTGTACAATCTTATGAAGGCATGCTTCGGTGGCATGGTATGCATCCTTTCGGCTGACTCTTGCGCAGATGGAAGCCGCTGAGGGGCGCAAGCGATTGCTGGAAGGACAGGCGACGAGCACTGCGCAAATTCACGAGAACGCGTGGCAGCGAGAAGTATTGAGAATATACCACGACGCTCAACCTCAGACTCGAGCGGTGTATCAGTTCGGTCACGACACCGCAGATCCGCACGCTCCCGACAATTGGATCATCAGGTGGATGCTGTGGCATGTCTTCCGCTATCGCGACTACAGGAACAAACAGCAGCGCCAATCACACGAACCCGCATCGGGCGACGAGGATGATGAGCAATCGTCGGACCTGTTATCTCCACCAGACAGCGGCAGCTCTCGCAAAGGCAGTGCGAGCTCGACCGCGGCGAGCAGCACACAGGCAGGCAAGTCTCTCGTCAAAACAGTGCAACTTTTATCTGACCCTGTTGACAGCACAGGAAGCTTTAGCTCCTTCACGACCATATTGGGATCCGGTCCGTGACCAGTGAGCAGTCCTTCTGCGCCGCAGTATTCGCTCGTTCTCACTGTCCACTTTGTCCACCTCATCACGACGCTCACTCTACTGCGTATGCGGGCACAGCAACAGAAGGAATCTCGCCGGCCATGTATACGACGCGAAGCTTGAGACGACTGTGCATTAAGTAGAAGGGACAGCCTTCCCAAATGGCGTGCGGAAAGCGATTGCACGGCTTTGGAAGCACAGCGACTTTGTTCATGGGCTTTGGTGTCGGGACGGGCACCACAACAAACCAGAATCGACTCGCGGGTGACCTCTTCTGTGCTGTGGCGACAAAAGATCACTGTATCAGGGGGAAGCCATGGCCGGCCCATGCGCAGGTGCACTTCTTCGGTTTCCGGGCATAATTTTTAATGGGCGCAGCTGCTGCATATACTTGGAGTTCCTGCGACTGTCGCAGCGTCGTGTCGGCCACATACCTGCTCGGCAGACTGGCGCAACAGTGCAAACTTTGACTCGCCTAGAGTTGAGACGCTCTCCTGGACCATCAATCGTCCTTCCCTCATCGGCAGGAAACTCGCTGGAATTGTTCAAACTCGGAAGTCCAAGAACGGAGCAGCATTCGCATGCTTGGAGCTTCGGGCTTCGAGAGAAGCAGGAGGTGCAACGTCAGCTCAGCCAATGCAGCGCATTGCGCCAGAGGTTGCTGCGGCCAGCGTACACACGGAGGACCTGGCCGCTGCTGAGAACATGAGGCGCAAGGGTGTCATTGCACGAGACTGTTGTGTCTGTGAGCACTTGGTATGCGCAGCAATGCGGCTAGCAGCTTCCGATCATTCGCTATGAGAAATCACGTAGGGCTCAATGGCTGTGCCATGAACATATCCCCATTATTGCTGCTCCTGCTCTTTCCTTCATTTCTTGGCATCAAGCTAGTGGCACAGCTGCCGGCGGAGACTTGCGGGGAGGGTCCGAGCAGCAGCGTGTGGCGTCGACTGGTCCACTGGTCAACCTCACTCACGACGGGCACTAACGGCTGGACGTCAATCACCAACCAGGTGTACAAGTCATGAGGTGCATCGGGCCACTCCTCCGTCACTACGACGAATGGTACTCGGCTACGCTTGGTGCCTCTCGCCAACATTGCTTGACCATGCTGGCGCGGGTGTGGACAACGAGGCCTACTTGTGTCTACTGACGGACTTACATCTACTCCACGATTTCGACCGCCCTGGAAAGTTTGGTTAGACGCCCCGATCGTGGACGCAGAGGAACAGACAGACGTGTTGCGAGCGAATCAGAACGACATACGTCATTGCAGTGATGCACAGTGGAACCGCAATGGCTCTGTCATCAGACACCGTCTGAACCTGCCGGAGGTTCTTCACGCTACCCGAGACGCAGATGCTTCAACGCAGCAGATTCGGGAAATCCCCACTGCACAACGCTCCCTGGCCCATCGGCATGGAGTCGCGCTTCCCAGTTCAGCGTGTGCTTTCCTGGTGTGGAAGACGGCGTTGACGTCAGGTTTCAGCACTGCCATCAGGTCATACCTGGAACGCGGAGGGCGGTCAAACACCGCAGGGACACATTGCCGACCACAATCACGAGTCCACCCCGGGGAGGGCGCCTGATTTGTGCGCTTCGTGCTCAGCTTCCTACTACCCAGCATCGCAGCTTAGCGGCCTGAGTGATTGATGAGCTCATGCTCCAGCTCCTCGCAGAGATCACCGCATCGAGCGGGATAGCTGGCTTCTGATGCACCAACTGGAGAGACCCGCACACCACGCGCAATGCGTGGCTCGACTCCACAGCGCAGAGCTTGAGTGGAAGAGTGAAGTCCAAGATCGCTGCAAAGCTTCTACAGGATCCCATGTCATCACAGCCAAGATCCGGAAGTCCGAGATTTTGCCTTCAAACCGTCTCGTACACTGCACGGCCGCGCTCCCTATGCGATCCGCACATGGCGAAACCGCATGCTCACCACGACAGACATATCTCGACTGCAGCGGACGCAATGGCTCCGATCGCGACCTCACATTCCCTCTTCTCGAGTGCGATCTATGCCCTGTATGCGATTCGCTTCACACACTGAGAGAGAGCGTCCGCAATCGACGCTGAGCACTAGAAGGAAATTCCTCAGATCAGAGGGAACCGCACCACGACATCAAGCTTCCCCATCATTTTCGGCTCACCACGCGAGGCGCCGTCGACCGATCCCTTTCGAGACGCAATCATGGCTCTGGATCAAGCTGCACCTGCCGTCTTCATCGCTTCAATGCGTACGAGAACGAAAAAGAAGGGCAGGACGACGCCGCTTCCATCTGCACCGTATGCCGCCATAGGGATTGACCCTGCTGCGACGTACAACAATGTCATAGCAGCGTTGTGCGTGTTATGCTGATCTCGAAAGTCAGCCTGCTCGAGGGCTATGGAGATTGCGGCTCCGAACGCAATGACGCGCTTCGCGGTGTATTTTCTGCTCGGGGCCGATTACGCGCTGACAGCTGCGAGACCTGCCACCCCATGTGCGCAGCATTT
Organism: Cercospora canescens BHU; assembly: GCA_000347735.1. Classification (NCBI taxonomy): domain Eukaryota; kingdom Fungi; phylum Ascomycota; class Dothideomycetes; order Mycosphaerellales; family Mycosphaerellaceae; genus Cercospora; species Cercospora canescens. The sequence continues at coordinate 5,593 of ANSM01004448.1, read as the reverse complement.
GCATTTCGGTACAATGATTGATACAGCTTCATCGGAAGGATAGAGACCCGGTTGATGAGCAAGTGCGATAAAACATGTGTCGGCCCACTTGGCGTGATTAGCTATGTCCATGTCCGTCGCCAGGTCCCCGAGCTGCATGGAGAGTGTTTCAATATGCACATGCACCATCACAACGGACAGGCTTTTAGAGCTGCTTCATCAGAGCTCTACATGATGGGAATTTGGACCTGTGCGGTAATCGAATCGTCGCTTACACACCCCCATGTGCGCGCAAAGCACGACGTTACCTGCCTGACATAGTGAATTGGCCTGTAAAGTACTGACTTCTCCACAGCACAACAAGTCGCGTCGAGTTTGTGGAAGGGAAGCTTTCATCAAGTCATCGGGCACTGCGACTGCGAGCTACAGTGGGCCGTAGGATAGCCTTAATAATCTCTGCTTGATCGTAGGCTCGAAGAGGCCGTCATGATTCGCTCGCCATTCTGAATAGCTCAATTTATTGCGCGTTGTATCAAGTGAGGCGCCACAACATCTTGCACGCAGGTCACCGGACATGCAGTATTTGAGTTATGCAGAACCTCGAGCTGGGGCAAGTATTAGTTGGTATAGTGCGGCGATGCTGCTGGATCGCCCACCCGGATGACGACGTCAGGACCTAAGCTAATCAGTATGCCTGGGCGAATTAATGCACTCATCAAGCGGCCAGCTTGGTCATTTGTCGACGACCTCGATGTCATGGGATCCCTCGCTTCGGTCTTCCCTACACCGACTTTATATTGGAAATGCAGACCGGACAACAAAATAGCATACCGTACTGTCCAGCTTTACCTGGGCAAGCTAGGAGGTACGTATCTTCTGCCCATGAGAAATCGCAATCTTGGGTGCTTTCGCCAGCTATCTCATAATGAACAGGCACAATCCCTGGCAACCGCAAGATCGAGCCCCAGATCCAAGAGTACTATATGTAGCTACAGAGTACTAGGTTAAGGGTCTCCATTCTCTTTCACTCTCGCTGGCTGCACTGAGATTTTGCTCTGCAATCGCATTACATAAGGAAGTCAGCCTGGTATCAAATCCTGACTCACAACCATGATTCGCGCAGTGCAATTTTGTTGTCGCAACAGCATCGATTGCCAACAGCCGCCAGATCCGGCTGACGACCTCCCTTTGATTACGCTCGTATCGGTGTCATGTACAGTACAGTACAACCTTCCCGCCTCAGAGCTCGCGAGCTCATGCTCCAGACGTCATCAGTACCCAAGCGAAATCTGGCCCGGTCGCTCGTATGCCGGGGACGTGATATGTTGAGGCCGCTTGGCGGGCGCAAGTCCGACTCTTTCGAAGAACTTTTGAGCGCATTCATCCCATTTGTGCAGTGAGCCCTTCGCGCGGGATTTGAGCAGGGACGTGGCTGAAGTTGTGGTTGTGGTTGAGGTGGTGCTCGATGTGCTGTTTGTCCGCTCTTGAGTGGATCTGCTTGAAATTTGGTAGGCGGTGTCCTTCTGCAATTCGGTTTCGCCTGGGTGTGTCGGTAACACTGGTGTCCTCAGTTCTTGGGACTTTTGTTCGGTGCGATAGTAATATGGATTTGTGGATGCGAGGCTCATGATTTCTGTTATCTGATTCCCCAATGTGCCCGATGGCTTCTGGCTCGATGATGTTCTCTGTGACCGTCGAGTATCGACGAGTAAAGCAGACTGCGCGTATAGACCTTGCTGATGCACAATACATGGTCCAGAGCGACTGCCTTTATATTGTGGCCTTCCCCATCACTGCCTCCAGATGTCGTTCACCTGCTGTAAAGAGAGCGGACATCCCGATTGGGACTCGCCATGGAATTCGGCATACCATGGAATCGAGCAGAGCGACACTCGGCGAAATCGTCTTCCACAAGGAATTCTGCAGCAAGACTCGACATCGTGGAGACCTGAGCTCACAGCATGTGGACACCAGGAACAAGTCGGCTTTTCCCAAATCGGCAAAACCGCCTGCGGACTTGTGCCTATTTTGTAAGTGCCGACCCAACTCATCACCGCCCTCACCAGCTTCCAACCGACACATTTCCATCACAATGACACGGGAATCGCATTGGCAGACGTGGCGCACGCTGCTCAGCATTCGCTGCCATGAAAAACAGTCCGGCAGGTGAGGGCGCAGTCGACCACGTCAAATGTGGTCCCGCACCCGCCCTCCCCCCAGTCATGATCAAGCCCAGCGCAACCAACCACCGATCGCCATGAGGGGTCCGACCAGGCTTGCAAAGATGCAGGGCACTCCGCAAAAAGCAAGTCCATAAAGCCACAGACCCGTGAGCGCTGCTGCCCCTGTCGACTTCGTGTCTTCGACCACCGAAACGACATTCGCAGTGCTCGAGTGTTGAGCGTCCAGAATCGTGGTCGAGATCGCGTGCGTTCCGATCGTCGCGCTCCTTTGCTCAGATTCTCGAGGATTCGCGTGTGCCGATTCGCTCAATGCCTGCGGCTGCTAACGGCTGTTGGAAGGTGTATCTGCCACTTCGCCAATGAAACCCGGTCATCTCGATAAATTTCTGGGGAAATCAGATTTTGGTTGCGATTTGGCGATTCGGCACCAAGATCTTGGTTGTTGCTGCTGGCGACCAAGATCTGGGGTCATGAAGTTCGCCAGTGCTCTGCTGGTGTTGGTTCTGCGCGGGGGATTGTGTGGATTGATCATTTCAGACGTGCGGAGGAGGCGATATGCTCGTGAAATTCTGGCTGAAGATGAAGAAGGATGATTGATTGCTGCTACGCTAATTCGGACACAGACAACATGCGCATACTTCACGTCTCCCGCGATCGCGGTTCTAGTAGTAATTCTCCAGCTGGCTTCGATGCCTTTGCGAACCCAGCTTCTCGTGTATGGATCTTCCGACCTCGCAAATACGTTGCAGTCGCAAATCCCTTCAATGTTTTGCCTTCGTAAGGCGAGCATTTGTTCCGGAAGAGCATCGTGTTCGGCTCAACTTCGAACGTGCTTGCGTCGTCGAAGACGCAAATATCCGCGTCCATTCCTACTTTGAGCTGGCCCTTTCGATTCTCGAGACCAACTTGCCTCGCAGTGTTCAAGCAGCACCAGGTGACAATGTTGAGAAGGGTCTCGTCCACGTCCATGTTCCGACGCATCGCCTCAGTCCACAGAATGCTGAGTCCGAGTCCAACTGAGCTGATTCCGCCCCAGGCTCCGAAGAAATCGCCTTCTGCAGCCTTGGACGTACAGCAGCCTTTGGCAGTATTTGGCTGGGAACCGGGCACGTGGGATGGCAGGAGTTTCAGGTCTGGCGTGCAAGGCGAGTGATCCGATACCACCGTCTTGATGATGCTCTCATTTTCGAGCATCTCAGCCCAGAGACTGTCTTGGTTTGATTCTGTCCTAATCGGAGGACAGCATTTGTGTCTGGTATCGCCATCTGCAATCTTCTCAGCTGCCAAGCTCAGATAGTGGAAGCACGTCTCAGCTGTGATTTTGACACCGCGTGCTACGGCATCACGCAGTATAGGTATGGCTTCAGCAGCTGAAAGGTGTACGATATGTAAAGGCAGGTTGGGCGCGAGATGTGCCAAGTCGAGGATTTCTAGGATTGCACAGACTTCAAAGGAGGACGGTCGCGAGTCCAGGAACGTTTGATATTTATCGAGAGGTCCCGAAGGTTCCAACGGAGGTAATGACGTTTGCACATCGTCTCCGACAGATGCTGTCACGGGAGGTATCATCTCGGCGTGGAACATGACTGTCGTTGGCTCGTCTGCCAGCTCTTCAAAGACCTTGCGAATGTCAAGTGAAGATACTGCAGGGAATTCTTCGACGCCGCTGTCAATCAGGAATCCTTTGAAGCCTCGGACGCCAGCTTTCACAAGCGGCTTGAGCTCGTGAGTGTTGCCCGGTATTATGCCGCCATAGAATCCTACATCAACCCAACATTTCCCTTGAGCAGCAGCCACCTTCTCTTTCAGGCCTTCGATCGTGGTCGTCGGTGGAATCGCGTTGAGGGGCATGTCCACGACTGTTGTGACACCGCCGAACGCTGCTGCACGAGTGCCCGTCCAGAAGCCTTCCCATTCGGTTCGACCAGGCTCGTTGAGGTGCACATGTGCGTCTACAAGACCAGGTAACAGTACGTGTGGGCTGTAGTCGGTGTATGGTGTGCCAGGTGGAAAGTCTGAAACTGGAAGGACTTGATCGTATATCGTGACAATCTTGCCTGTGGATCTCGAGATCACGATCGTGGCGGCGGAAAGGCGACCTTCGATCACTGCTCGATCCGATGCGATGATACAGATAGCGGACGCATCTGCGACGCCTGACAGAACTGGCGACCCTTCGATCGAGGAGACTTCGAGCGGCGAATCATGCCCTGTTGCGTGAGGAGCCATTCTTGGAGGGGGTCTGCTGTAGTTGATTCTAGTGCTCAAAAGATGCCGTTTCAAGAACAATGAAGTGGTTCTGGTTATTTGAACTGGTAATATGGCGTCGCAGACACAGTAAAGAGGGGTGTGATGCTGGTAGGAAATGCGAGAGTAGACAAGTGCACCAACCTATGCAAGTCAGGATCGGGAGGGGTGCACGCTGCGGCAGATAAGAGTGTATAAAGGATTCCCCCAGACGGGGTATCTGCTTTTGCATGTGAGTGGAGCATTGTCGGCGGTCTGAGCCCGACTCGCAATGGGAACAAAGCGCACTCTCCAGACCAGAGGCAACAACAATAGCCGCGGACTCGATCGAATGCAAGAGGTGACCGAGTACGGGCGGATGCGTATCATTACTCGATGGAAACTGAAGAATCCAGCGCTAGTTCTTGTAGACGGCGGCCATGGTGTGTTGAGTGCCGGTTCGGGAGGCAGATAAGGCCAATCCGAATTTAGGAATGAGACATGATAAGCCAGATGTGGTTGAATTCGAAGGGGCGCTAGCCCTGGCTGCAGCTTGCCCGCGGCCAAGTTCATCTGCCCGGTCATCTCCGACTTATCTCCCGATCAGATATTATCAGTGCCGGCGCCAGGTGCCCGGTCTTCTTGCGTCCGTCGCGTGCCTGGCCGGATTCTGCACACAAGATGCACGTCGTCTCAAGGAAGAGTTGTGCTGGTGTTTGCGACAAAGGCAGGTGGTGAAGGTCGAAAAAGTTGGCCGCCGAAGCGGTGACGTTGCGCGCCGTGTCGACGCCAATATGGCCGACGTTAATTTGTTTCCATCGAGTAAGCATTACTCGATCATTAGCTGACCAGGACGACTCGACAAGCTTAGCTTTTCTGCAAAGCCATTTCCATGAGCCGCTGCCGGAAGCTACCTGGCCGGCTGCTGCGCGAATCTGAGGTCTGGAGCGATCGAACACTTTGTCTACATCGAGAGATCAAGAAACAAGTAGGGCTTTCTCATTTGACTACGCGAGGATGTAGCAACATGGACAACACCGTCACGACGTCTGCAAGAACAGCTTGCGGGTGGCCTTGCACATTGGACACTTTCGATCGCGGCTGCCCGACTTCCAGCCCTATTAGGCGAATGCCTACGTGGTTGGCGGGACACAGTCGCAACGGGGGACGCGAGGCCTGCGGCAAAAGTCGGCTGCAGCACGCCG